>JAOYSI010001626.1:0-10871 GCA_025775065.1 Hiodon alosoides | reverse complement strand
TGTCAGTCGGTACAAACGGAGTGGAAGGTAAACGCTCGTGTCAGTCGGTACAAACGGAGTGGAAGGTAACGCTCCTGTCAGTCGGTACAAACGGAGTGGAAGGTAACGCTCCTGTCAGTCGGTACAAACGGAGTGGAAGGTAAACGCTCCTGTCAGTCGGTACAAACGGAGTGGAAGGTAAACGCTTGTGTCAGCTGGTTGGCATCCCACTAGGGACTCTGAGCTCTGGGAGAAAGGGTAGGTGGGGGGGGTTCCAGAACCATGCAGGTAAAGGAGGGTTTACCGCTTGATGTGGAAGCTCCTTGCACCAGCAGAGACGAACAGTCTGGGACTACTAGACACCTGACAATAAGCCCATCTCCATCCATTCAATGAACATCCTCATTTACCAAATGGACCACCAGGTCACAGAATATAACAATACACACTTTCTCAGCACAGACGGTTTCACTTGGGAGAGGGCTGCATTGTACGGTGAGGAGATCGTCATCCATATTTCCCTGCCCTTTGATGTGCATTTGTACACTCACATAAGAAGAACGTTAATTATGCAAAGATATTTTACTAAACGTTTTCTGGAAGATTTACGTTTACCAGTCCCTCACTTTGTTCAAAACATTCGAAATGTTAAAATACAGTCTCATTACGTCATTTTTATTTGAGAGCTGATGAGCCCTAAGTATGATATGAATTCGAATCCCTTAAATCAGTCGGGAACTTTTCACGCTTGGGGGGGGGGGAAAAGAGAGATAATCAGGAAAGTCCAAGAGTGTCTGGGGATTTAATCCTGACAAGAATATTAAGAAAATGAACAACCGCAGCAACAGTGGGGGAAAACAAATATTAACCTTGAAAATGGAAGAGCGGAAAGCACAAGGTCACATGACGCACATTGGGTAGAAAAGGGTTCTTACCCTTGTGTGCCGCAGAACCCAGATTTCTAATTTGATTGACTCTATGCCTTTGAAAAGAAAAAAAAAAAAACAATTAAAAAAAATAAAAACCTTTTTTGAAATGAAAATATTTAAATCTAAGCGGGATTAAAGGCTGTTGACCTGACAAGATTGACCTCAAGTTACCCCAAAAACGGCAGACTGTGAGTAATCTGTACATGTTCTGCATCTCTGAAAAAGGCTATGCAAATGGAAAAACATTTACCACGCATGAATCAATCCAAAGAATGAAACTAAAGATCCATAATACTTAGATGATGGAAATTATTTCCGCACATTAAACCGGAAGCAGGTTACCAGTGCTGCGCGCCCACTATGTAACTCAAGTCTGGGCACCAAGGCGCTGCGGCTTTAGCTTATCAGAATTAACCCTTCCTTTGCTCTCCTAAACACTGCTTAAAGTAATGCCCTGAAACATTATCAAGCAAACGCATTTCACTTTCATCGATCTCACTGTACTCCGAGGCCTCTGGTGGCATTGGGTTTCCTTACAGGAAGCATCCATTATTCAAAATAAACACAGAAAACACTTTTTTTTTTATGTGTGATTTAACACAATGCCCCCAGCAAATACAATCCGTTGCAGGTCAATATCACGGAAAGCAGCTTCATGCCTAACAAACAATCAGCTTTTTAGAACAAGCCTATTACAGTAGAGTTTTCAATAGCAAGCCTTAAACGAGAGTTAGAACCATACTCTGAACAAGTCTAATATTCATGAAGCAACCCAGAACTCCTTGGAATAGCACCTTTATAGTTTAATTTTATCGCCACTCTGCCGTCTGTAAGATCCCTTAATAATTCAAGCTTAAGACCTTGAGGGAAACCTCTCTCTGGTCTCCTCAAAGGGGGAGAAATGAAGAACCTTATTGCCTTTCTTTTTAGTTTTTTAAAAAGCCTCGTTAATGAGGCTCTCTAAACTGGTTGTAAGGAAAGTTACGTAGAGAAGTTGGGAAGATATTTCTACGAAAGGTAAAGGTATGTATTTTCGGTTGGCTACAGGATCTTCAGAAACCAGAAATAAGATTGGACTAATTAAGGATAACGACAGTAGAGGAGGCTGTGACTCTCGCTTCGGTTAATGAGAAGGGACAAACTCAAGGCTTGGGACATGTAACTAGTGCCCCACTCTGAGACTTTGTTTAAATTAGACTTCTGAGCAGGTTGCCCATTACCCCAGACAGCGCAGTATCCACATTGCTCCCGTCACCTGCACAGGACCCACTGTATCCAAGGAGACCGAGTCATTTAATTCTCCGCGCTGACCTTCACAAATCCGAGAACCGGCGAAACGTCCTTCACAGAACGGACAAACCCCCTCGGGGGGTTAGACAGGGACAAAGTACCAGAGCGGACGGGCAACACCCGAGTGGTGAGCCGAAATGAAAAGGATTGCATGAGGGCGAATTAGGTAGGATGCACAGGGGGCAGATCAATGAGAGCCAATGGGACAGGAAAGTAGAGAAAAAGAGTGCATTGGGAAATCAGTGGCACAGGCGCAAACAGATTGTAGAGGAACGTTTGTTGGAAAGGGTGACAATGTTTAGGCCATATTTGGGGCCTATCTCTAAATGATCTGCTATATTGACACGCCAAACTTAATCAGTTTGCCAAAACTGCAACTTCTCTATTTGTTCAGTGAGAGAGAGAGAGAGAGAGAGCTGGGACACAAACCCGACTCAGCTGGAACTGTACATACGAGCAATAGCTTAAGCCACCGTTAAAATATACTCAACTAAGTGACTTGTGTGAAGTGGTCCCGTTTGCTTTTCTGCAAAGGGTCAACACCTTAACCCTAAATCCATTTAAAGCATAGAGAATTGATCATTAGAAATTGCTATTGATCACTGTTGTTTGCCAGTCAACGGAATTGACCGAGATTGCTGATAGAGGAGGTAGGGGTGGGTCGAAACTACGGTCAGTGTGCATTTTGGACGACTGTCCCATTATTTTCAGAAAAGTCACATTACTGCCTTGTGAAACTGGAGAGTGTCACATCACTACCCTGCTTTATGGAAAGTCCAACGGTGTCGGTGATGGTGAAATCGTGACTTTGGCAATGTCAAAAAACGTTACTGCTGTGATTTGTGTTGCAGACAAACAGCCGACCTGACCTATTCTGCAAGTCATAAGAAGACAGGCAAGAAAAAATTAGACAGAAGTTAAAGCATATTTACCTTGCCTTGACTCCTGCAAAATGAAACATTTTTTCTCCAATGTTATTTCAACATTGGCATGTAGGAGGCTGTGGACCGCAGCTTGCAGACAGAGTGGATATTTCACCCGTTCCCAGCGCCTGGCTGAATCATGGCATAAACATACCGAGTCATTTACGGGGAGCAGGGAGGGAGGCCTTTATGAGATTTTTACACAAATAGGATCGTCGTGCCTCTAAATCACACCAACCTGTTTCCAGTTACCCCCCCTCTGATTCTCACTGTGGGAGGGCTTTTTGAAATGGATGTGCATTTGCGATTTAAAATCTATCAGCAATACAAGGCAGCCGGATCCATGCACTTAAACAGCAATAAAGACGACTATGGTTATGTTTGTGTGCGGAGCCGTTACTGTCTGTGGTGCACGAGTACTGCAGCTTCATGTTATATTTCATTATTGCATCGTGCTTGTGAGGATGATGGTTCAAAATGATGCTTCGTGTTTTCTATAATTTTCTATTCTGTTCCCTTCCTGTCAAAATAAAACTAAAGGGCTTATATGTAATAGAGAAGCAGTGTGTGGTGCATATCTTACCTTTGAGACATCAGCTCCAAAAGCAGTCGTCTTTCTATCTAAAAATCACTCCTTTTTTTGCATACAAAAACAACACAAGATTGTCAGTGACACACTTGCAGTTAAATCTTTTAACGTACCTCATACTGGTGTGCAAACAACTTCCTCAAATACTTTCTGGATGTGGTCTTTTCTGTGTGGTCTGTTTATTAACTTTTCCCTGTAGTGGTAAATGACTACCAGTTTAAACAGAAACTAACAGGTTGGAATTAATTCCAAATTTTGTATCTGCCCTGTAGTACAAGTAAGATATTTTTTGTAGGTGGGGGAGACCATTATCGTGAGGCAGGCAGGTCATTCATTTGAAACGGCCAGCCAAGAACAATAAGCAGATATGGGCCAAACATTTTCATACCCACCCCAACTGGTCTGGGTACAGGATTAGTTATCACCAAATCCACGCGTCCACCATGTGATTTAGAGCAGTACTTCACAGTATATAAAGGTGGAGAGACTGCAGCCGCTGCACCATCCTGTTTTCCAGGGGCACAGGGCACGGTGAGAACATCCATCATGCAATTCTCCCTGCTCTGCCTCACGCATGCTCCCCAGCCTTGGGTCAAGGAGGAATATCCAGCATTCCTCTGTCAATATGATGCCTCATAATTAATGTATAAACTTCCAATTTATGGAAAAGTTTCAACGTATCAGAGTGCTGATGGGTCATCCATAATTTAGCCCCCCTGAGACTGAATATCTGAATATATTTTATATGACCCATCTCCTATGGATCTATATTTCACCTAGGTCTCCCCTCAGGAGAATTCTGGGAACGCTTTTCTTTTTTGAGTAAACAAAACCGCAAGCTTTTCCACTTAAAAACTGTACAGGTATATATTCTACTGTTCTGCATACTGTAAGGGAAAAATTAAAATATCCAACCGAGTTATCCAAAAACCACTCAGCAAAGAATACCGTTTTTCTGTTTTTACTTTAATTTATGAATGAAAACATTTCTACATCCCTGAAATGTATTTAAACAAAATTAGCATGTATAAATATTCTGTGTGGCATAACCATAAACTGTGCACACAAAAACATAAAAAAATAAAATTTAGTTTTAAGCGAATCTGATACATTCAAACTTGCGTACCAGGACTCACCGGTTTCATAGAACGTCCGAAATGTCTGCGGTTAGGCTGATCTTTGGCAGAGTAAAAATTGATTGATTGTAACAGGACGAATACATCAGAACCCAAAGAATCCGGCAGGGGATCACATGGCCTCAAGCTCATTATCATAAAACATCACACTCAATCTAGGTAGGAGCGAGCGGTCACCACATTACACAAAGTTAGGCCATGATATACAGCCCAGAAACAGCGAATTGAGCCTGATCCACTCTAGTTAACTTTGATTGCGCTCCCTACATGTAAATTCCACACAAGGATATCCAGGAGCAGGTCTTGGGTACGGCCATGAAACTAACGTTTGTCCGATTCTGTAGAACCTCGAAATAGCTCCACCATAAACGCAGGCCTTTCGCATATTTATTCATGTATTTGTAGTGAAATGCCATCACACGCACTCAGCTAGCAATCTATCTCCTTAAATACTTCGGCTCAGTGCCAGACTGCCAGACGGCAGTAACCAATGGGAGGTAAAGAAACCCACTGGTCGAGTGCCTCACGTAGGCATATTACAGACACGTATTGATTTTCACAGTCCAAAATGCCGGAAGCACGCACTGGCAGTAGGGCTGGGCAAAGCGTTCCGTACACAGCTGAGATGCCTGCGGATTTATCTGTTTATATGAGACTTGTATCGTGTAAAAAAAAAAAAAAAGGGTATGTCCTTCTCTGTACCCAACAATGGCGTTATCTGTGTTCCACAAGCCATCATTTGAAATCTGACACACAAAGGCTGTTCATTAAACGCAGACGCCAAGCCAGAACTGTCAAGCAATTACTGCAGCGGGGCAGCGTTGGACTGTCCTTCAACAGCACAGGGACTGACGGAAAAAACAGACCACCATTATTTACACCTGCAAACCACACACAAAACAGCATTCTTTTTATATTAAAAAAACAACAGCTCATGACACAGACACTTGGAGACATTGTCATTGAGTCGGCTGAGGCCAACCATGTTGCTCAGCCTAGCTTGCCCCTCGTGTCCTGGTCGTAGTAGGACACTTGCAGCAGGATGACCACGTCTAAGAGGATCTGGACCGCTCCGCACACCCAGAACTGGGACGGGCTCTCGTTAACCACAAAGTAAGTGGTCTTGAAGATATCTCCAACCAGCCAAAGCAGGACCATCTTCACACTGACGGAGGGGAAACACAAACAAACTCCCTATTAAATCACGTACGAACAAAAACGTTATTTCACCACTCCTTACCTGCTCAAATTTACCCAGTATAGTTCCTGCAGTATAGTTCCCAGTAAAGGAGTAAGCTTAAATGAATACAAATACATGCTGTATACCACCCTCCTCAGCATATCGAACAATGTGAGGGGTTATTCAAAGATTATAAATTACTGTATGATTTATCTTGTGTTTGTGGTATAAAAATAAAAGGCATCTTGGGCGAAGCCACCCCTTGCGGTGATCCAAAAATGGCCTTTCACTTCTTTCAAAGCCTTTCAAAGTTCCACCACTGATCAACACACACGGTAAAATCTGAGGTGTTCAAAAAGTAATAAGCCTCCGTCGGTGAACGCGCTTGCCCGAGAGCACTGTGCTGGCACACAGTTGACAGAGCGCCGCCCGAGTGGATAATAGGCAGGGATCCCTCTTGGCTTGTCGCTAACGAGCGCCGCCTTCCCGGGCACCTGCAGGCTGACCGTACCGTCGAGGGAGACCCGCTTTTCCTCCAATTGAAGGCGGCTAGAAACTAGCTATGCTAGCCCACCCTCCCCATCTGTGGTGTTGGAAGCACAATCGCTGATTTCCAAATTGGGGAGAAAAACAATTGCAGATTCCAAATGAATTTAAATAAACAGCATCTCCTTGATTGTAAAAGTGTAAGTAATTCAACTTGACCCCGAGTACTGACAAATTCTTGGCCGGCTTTTCATTTCCCTGGATTCAGCACAGGGCATGCTGCCCCACCTCCTCTGAAGGCACAAGCACTTTATTTTCTCACACTGAGCCAGGTTTCCACAGGGGAATCCATCACTCCCTTTTATTCTCCTTAAAACCGTCGTGCAAATCCCGTTCAAAGCACATTTCAGATTTGTCCTTACCCCAGTGAAGAGAGCCCTTTTCTCTGGCATTCCGCCTTATAATCCCTCTCACTTTTAAGTTCGCTTTAAACATTTCCTTTTCATTCAGAGCTGATAAAAAGCCTGCTTTCCGACGTCTTTGCTCCAGAGACAGCAAACTTCATTAACAAAGATGAAACGTTAACCAGGCAATTAACACAATGGGTGATCAATGTAAGAGCAGCAACAAAACCTTGGAATCAAGACAACATGGTGAGAAGAGGTTGTCGAACCTATGTACTATGTCCAACCAACACACACACCATCTCTGTCCCAATACACAAACACTGACGCACGGCACACTGCACACTTAATCAGGCAAGCGAAGGAATGGACAACAAACTACGCACATAGTGAGAAGAGGTAGCCTATGTCGGACCTATACACGCACATAGCCAGAACATGCTCACCAACCCTACACACACACACACACACACACACACACAGAGGAGTGGGTGGAGTTGCGAGCCTGTGACCGGCATGCTGATTGGAGGAGGAGCGCTGACGGACAGATGACGTGAAGAAGGTTGAAAAGCCGTTAACGCATTGATTAAGAACAGTGACAACACTGTTTCATCGCGCATGAGTCTCAGAACCCCCACCCGCCCCACCATCTGTCTTCCTCAGGTGAGAGCCCTGGTAGGTCCCTTGGTATCCAGATCCTACCAGACACCTGATCTGATCTGACAGAAAGTGAGAGAGTGTGGGAGAAGGCAGAGACAGGTAAGCAGAATGAAAAGTAAGGGGTGGAGGAGGGGAGTTACACTAAAAGACTTTTGGCAGGAGAACAGGGGGCAGAGGGAGGAGGGTGTTGAGACGTACAACAATCTGCTTCAGATTTCGGTGATCTGTCCTAGAGAGAACACTTTGGCCCTTTTCGCTTTTTCCGAATGAGCTATAACTGCAGCGGCACATTTTGTCTGCATTACATCACAAAGAACTTACTGTCCCGAAAAGTGGGACGGCAACAGTTTTTAACACTCCTGTTTAGGTGAGATTCCGGTTGTAACTCAACGCCTCACAGGAGCACCTGTCTGTCAGTATAATCACACAGGCACTTAAATTACGGGCGATCACTTACAAAAACGGGCAGAAAATATGCATCAGGGCCACCCCATCCATCTCCCCCTGAAGCACATGTGACCAGGAAGAGGTAAATAACACAGTAACATTGGCGTCAGATGAGGATTTATCAAGCCGAGGTTAACAAGCTGCCCCTCCACTATTAAAGGTACAATCTGTGAGATTCCTTCACCACTAATGGGAAAAAAAATCAGTGAGAGATTTACGGCTGCTAATGGCACCATCTTCCTTCAGTATCGTAGCCTCTGACATCCCAGGCAATGTTATAAACAGCAGAGTCACCAACGAGCGCTGGGTCCAGCGGGGCACACGGCCCAACCACAGGTGAGCCCCACATCACTCAGATACCTTCACTATACCTCACTGAGAGCTGACAGTTAACTGACTTGGACGGCATTACTGGCTGTATGCCACTGTGAGTCAGATTGCTTCAGCTAAAATGATTGTTCATTGGCAGTGTCAATAATGTAATATTTATTGTAAATATTCATAATAAAGAATTAATCAGATGAGAAGAAGCCCATGGAAACTTGTTGAAGGGCTTTATGTGCACAGACAGCACAATATTATATAACAACCGCTACGTTCAGATTACTAGCATCAAAGCAAGAGTATATTTCAAAGGTCCCCCAATCCTCAAGAGAGATTTTGTACAAAACCACCAAACTGCAAAATACAGTTCCCTCTCCAAAGCCTGGTAATATAGATAAGGAAGTGTGTGTGTGTGTGTGTGTGTGTGTGTGTGTGTGACAAAGTAACTAAACCTTAAGGCAATAAAGAATGAAAAACACGTAAGATCAATCTCCAAACTGGCAGGTTCATGAAGTAGAAAAAACGCTCTCGGGAAATGAAAGATCTGGCCGACCTCAGCCAGGGAGGAATCTGGAAAGAGTCATTGAGAATTCTCTGAAAGGGTCTGCGATGCGGACAGTCCAAACGGACTGGTGCTTACTGGTGCCAGTACTCCCTTCAGCACTGCACTACACAGGCGCATAAAAGTGAATGACGGTATCACATAACTGGGCGTCTGTCGACACACAGACATTAACAGGAAAAACAATCCTGGCTCTGCATCGTTCTCCACAGCCTTATAGCCCGCACTAGACCACCGCCCCCTCGCTCCACCATTCATCCACTCCAATACTCATTCCTCTTCTCCACTGGCCTGAGGGGGTTATATGAATAATTCTGCTGATTTCTCAGCACAGGAGCACAGCAGTTGGTAGGGCCCCCAATTCAATCACACAGCTTCGTTTGATCAATGGGTTTTCAGAAGACTGCTGCAGACCGCAGTGCAGAAATCCTCACACTTTTTGTACCTTGGACAGACTCATACTTCCGGTACAATACTCACGTTTCAGTAACTACACACAAGTGTCTAATTCCACACTTTCACCACATACATCCAGACGTCTCTACAGCCACACCGAAAACATCTACTGCCACAGTGATACTTCCTATATCCCCACTCACACTGCCTACGTCTACGGGGACACACTGCTTACACTGACGTTACACTGTACACATCAAGACTCAAAACTCAATCAACATTAACTAGGCACCAAAGTTACATTCAATTTTCAACACATCTCAAACAATCACATTCAAGAACTGCACAACTGCCAGCAGTGTTCCTGATAGAATTACTCACATCTTCACATTTCACTCTCCCTTTTCACACCACAGTTCACCAGGTGCTGTGAGTGTTAAAACCATCCATCCTAAAGTCCCTGGAGAAGAACACTGCCATTATTCACTCAGTTTGTGTTGGGAGTGCAAAGGCACAGAGATAAGGGCAAATAAAAATAAATATAACGCCTAAGTGTTTACAGTACATTCCCTTTTTTAAGCAACACTGAAAGTTTCGGGCAGAGTCAATGTCTGGCTCCGGGGGGTAAAGACATTGCAAGATATTTCGCTCTGCAAAACCGTTTACTGTGGAAAACGCTTGTTTTCATACTTTGTCCTCCAGCGTGGAGGGCAAGTGTGTCATGGCAGCTGTGTTAGTACGGCAACACTTAGTGTCTACCAATTTAAGGGAGAAGTGTGAGATCCTGTTTCTTCACCTCTCCTCTTCTTCGCTTCACGCTGCTGAGGACGCCGCCATTTATTAGAGTCACATATTTAACTGCAGGTTTGTGTTTCAGATGGTGCATCTGTGTGTCTCTAAGATGAGAACAACCGCGGTGGCAGGTATCCACTTATGAAGCAGAAAATATATTTTATCGCTGCGTCTGCTTTCAAAATGACTGAGCAACAGCACCTCACTCCATTAGCTTCAAGGAAAGGCCCACTTACACAATACAGTTCATTTGTTGTCTGAGACGGTCTGGTATCTATCCTATGTGAATGAATACATGATATTGGAACTGGCAATTGTGTCACCACGTGCGGGGATGGTGAGGAAGTATGACTAGTCTCCTCCAATCTTAGCTGTCTTAGAACCACTCGTTTCTATTACAATCTGCAGGCTACACTCGGGAGAGCGCATTCACCGAATGAGCCACTCGTGAGAGCGCCTTCACAGGATGAGCCACTCGTGAGAGCGCCTTCACAGGATGAAACACTCGTGAGAGCGCCATCACATGATGAGCCACGTGGGAGAGCGCCATCACATGATGAGCCACACGGGAGAGCGCCTTCACAGGATGAGCCACACGGGAGAGCGCCTTCACAGAATGAGCCAGGTGGGAGAGCGCCGTCACAGAAGAGCTACTCAGGAGAGCGCCTTCACAGAAGAGCTACTCAGGAGAGCGCCTTCACAGAAGAGCTACTCAGGAGAGCGCCTTCACAGAAGAGCTACTCAGGAGAGCGCCTTCACAGAAGAGCTACTCAG
>JAOYSI010001625.1:0-16906 GCA_025775065.1 Hiodon alosoides | reverse complement strand
TGTAGGAACATTATACAGAGATATATAGATATAGACATTTCCATATGTCCTCCAGTTATCGGAGAGTGAACTATTGCAGTTTTAAATTTAATTTCTATGTACGATATTGTTTGAGATGGCTGAGAATGGCAAAAAAAAAAATTCTAACAATAGTGTTTTTTGTAATGGTAATGGTAACGCTTTGTAATGATAATGGTAATGCTTTGTAATGGTAATGCTCGCCTTGGAGGAGAACCTTGTCTTCCTTTGTGTTTTTTCCCCCCTTTGAGCAGGCAGTGTGCCATCTGGTGATCATGGACATGCATTACAGCATTTAAAAAATAATGTTGTTGTTGTTCTTATTATGCAGGCTGGCTTAAATTCGGAAACAAGAAATTATAAAATCACATCTTCAACAAGTATACACAATCAAATCTAGTTACAGAGAAAAATATTTTGAATGTATTATGAACATTGACGATTATAATATTACTAATAATAATAGTAATGATTATAATAATGACAAATGATGGTGTTTTTGGTCGTGATAGGGGGTTGTTGTTTTTTGTTATGAATTCGCCAAACTCCAAAATGCTTTTCTTAGATTTGATTTATTATATTATTTTAGTAATGGCATGTTAATGAATGTAGCTTTATTCAGTTTTGTAAATATTTTTCTTGAAGTGAAATCTCCTGGGCTTATGTGTACAGTTTTCCAGGGAGGAAGTTAAACAAACATGCAAGAGTTCTGGAGAAGCACAATTATAGTTGCACATTTTTATAAATATATTTATGACGCAGCATCATTTCTACGTTGTTAATACCCCGAGGCTATCTTGGTAAAGGCCCGTTGTGCAAATGTGACCGTGGTGGGGAGACACACGTGGAGGGTTGATGACCCCACGCCTGTTCCAGGGAAATCCCTGTTCTTCATTGATGCATCCCATGCTCACTGATACCATCGTGAGTCTTGATGCAATAGTCAGTCTTGAAAAGCATGGCACATTCAGGCAGTGCGTGTGTGTGTGTGTGGGGGGGGTGTAACACAGGCAGTAGATTAATCTACACGTCCTCCGCGGCGAGTGGCCGTAGAGAGCGGGTGCCTAAAGATCTGCTTTTGTTAAGGCCCTTGACACAGGAAGCCCCAAAAGACGCTTGGCTTCCTATGTGCAGTAATCATGATGGCTCTGCAGGATGTTGCAAAATACTGTATTCTTCGGGCTCTCTGGGTGCAAACCATTTGTGCCAGGTCTATGCGTGGAAATGACCGGGTATAATCTTGTTTTCTATAAATATGTGTTGCGCAGGCCGAATGTGAACCAGCGTGAGTTTCCTACGTGTTGGACGACAAAGCTAGCTTTGTACTAGCCCTCTGTAGCCGCGTGGCGCCGTCCCAGGGCAAGAGGGACAAACGGAAACCGGGGCTCGGATCGAACGCCCGCACTTTGTGTGATTGCCGTGTTCCTTAAGTGAGATTACACAAAGAGCCTGCGTTGTGAGTGCTTGTTGTGGAGACGGAGGTTATATAAGGCGCGCGTTCTGAGCTTTGAGGAGGGACTGGCAGTGGTGGAATCTCATTACTACCTCAGCAGCACTCCCAGTGGGAAATCTGAGCCCAGGCCTGAAGGCAGATAACGGGCAACGTTCACGCACGCTCTGTTCACCTTCCTTTGCATATTTTAAAAAATATTTAATATTATTTGGTTTTCAGTTTAGTTTCGGTTTTTTTTCCGCAGCCATCTCAGTACTAACTTCATTTTCCATTGAAGGCAGTTCATTATTCATGGCCCGACTGCACACAGAAATTAATTCTGAATTAATGACAGGGTGCGTTTAGTTTTTTTCATTATGCTGCCGTCGGAAATGTTTTATATGAACCGAAAGCCAGAGCTCTTTTCTGTATTCCTTCACAGGAAATCCATGGCGTTGACCGTGTACAATGCCCATTTCCCGGCGTAACGACTGACTTTAGACCATTATACATAATTGCTATGTGGTGTTTATTAAATTGGCACACCCAGTGTTTAGCTGCCATCAAGGGGATGGTCCAGATCTGACTTATGGTCTCGCAGACGTTGTTTAAACAAGCCCTACCTGCTTAAACTAAATTACAGTTTACTGAACTATCTTTAATTTCCCCTGATTGTAGCGCTCATTTGCGCCAAGACGGAATTTCCTTGAAACGAGTTTACGCACGCGCGGGTGTTAGCGCCCGCGCACGCGTGAGCGCGGATCTGTTATGAGTGTGCAGGGAAGGTCAGAGCACTTTCAGTCAGTCTGCCGTTAGAGTACACTGTGGCTAAAACTCACAGGTGCAGCTGAGCTCGGGAGAACAGCGGCGAGAAACCAAGACTTCTTAAAATAAGCGCCGGCGTCCTGTAATGAGAGTGTTCTGCCAGCAGTGGCCGCCTGTCGCTTCGCAACGCGTGAGTTTACCGAGCTGCTCAGCGACACATTTAAAAGCTAAAATTAACCTGCCTTGTCGGTGTGCATAAATGTCCTTCCCAATTCTGTTTTTTTTTTTTTTCATTAACAGTTTTATTACCAGGAGTTGCTCAACTCCTCAACAGAGTGTCTTTCTTCAGAGTGTCTGTGAAGAAATTCTACTGAATATAGAAGTAACAAACACAGTTTACCTTGAAGTTAATTTTAGGTAACAGTTTAGAGACGGCGTTAAGTGTTAACAAAGGGGAAGAATGGCATTCTGGTAGTTTATTATGATTGTTTTTTTGTCTCCGTGTAACGAGACGGTACAGCACAGCTATGTGTTCTGTGCAGGGCCAGGCTCACATTTTTTCTCTGGAAATCAGGAAACTAATTTATGCTCTTATTTGTTTTAAGAAAATAAAGGGGAACAAAGCTAATGGTCTTTTCCCTACATCCCCTCCCTCTCCCCCCTTTTTTGTCCCTCTCTCTCTCTCTCTCTCTCTCTCCCCCCCCTCTCTCTGTCCTCTCTCTCTGTCTCTCTCTCTCCGCCTCTCATACACACACACACACACACACACACACACACACACTGACAGTCACACACACACTCACTCACACTGACACTCACCCTGACACACACACACACACACTGACACACACACTCACTCACACTGACACACACACACACTCACTCACACTAACACACACACTCACTCACACTGACACTCACACTCACTCACACTGAGACTCACACACACACACACACACTGACACTCACACACACACTCACACACACTCACTCACACTGACACACACACACACACACACTGACACACACACTCACTCACACTGACACACACACACGCACACTCACACTCAGAGACAGACATTTAATTGCGGATTTTCGGCTTTTGGCCCTGGTCCTTTAACCAGCTGTATGAAATGTAGTTATGCGACTGTCAGTCAGGAAGTTGCTGAGTGAAATGTAAAATAATGAGAATTAATCCGCTTGGACTCTCAAAATAATTGTTTTTTTTTACTAAGGAAATGTGTCACGCCAACGAATTTGCAAAGCAGTGAATAGTAGTTGTTGTTTTTCTTTCTTCAAGGTGGAAGGGAAGGGTTACTTTATATGTCCGTAGAAGGCAACCTGGGTAAACAGACAGTCTCTTCATCCACTTCCAGACGTTCCGTCTAGCTTATAAGGAGCATTTCCCATGTCTTATAGAAGCAATCTGTTTAAAAAAACAAAAAGTTGCGTATTCGCAACTCGCAAACTAAACCTTAACATCTGACGTAAAATACGACCAAGTGCAAAAGAGTTATGTTTCCCCTTTCAACTTGCTGAACAAGGGCCATCATAAAAGCTGCACAAACACAGAACTAGGCTCTGGGTTTGAAAAACAGACACTCAGCTCCAGACGTGAAGACCTGAGAGGATTAGTTAGGAACAAGATCATTCGCTGTGTGCATTATTGTGCTCTCCTTATATAAACATGAACTGAATTATTTCGGCAGAAATCAGGTATTTGGTGGCGGCATGCTATGTTCACTGCGCAGAGAGTGAGGGAGAGCGTTTTCCAGTTTTAGCAGCTGTAACATGTTTAAACTCTTTTGGTAATGGGATCTGAAGATGAATGTTCCCTCGGGTTCCTGAGTCGCTCCGTCGTGGGCCGGCTGCCAAAATCAGGGCCAGCCAATGGTTTTTATTCTCCCCCCCCCCGCCCAGGCATGCTCAGTTCGGGCTGTGAGGGCTGCTCTGTTTTAAAGCAGAGAGAGCTCGGGGTTTTCGGGGGTTTCGGGGGTTGACTTAGGAAGGGGGGTGGAGGGGAAAAAACAGACCGGCAATCAAGGTAGCGTAAATTAATTCCTCGGAAGACGCCTTGACCTCTGGGAAGGAAGGCGGAGAGGAAAACGGAAGCTGGAGTGGGGGGCGTGGCCGTCATTTTAAATAGACAAAATGATAAATGTCTCGGTAATTACATTAGCGCGCGAAAACTCGCCCCTGTTATTTTCGGTTCTGCCTGAGCTCACAAATTGTGATCCGCAAGAAAGAAAAAAAATCCCACTACAAAATGCGTCTCCTATGGCGGAGGTAATATTTATAATCCTGCACGCCTCAGATGATTCCCACTGTGACTCATTAATCACGCGGATCACGTTATAAAAACCTGGCCCACTGGATCGCATAGCACCATTACAGAGCGATATATCCCTTCCATTTAACAGCCTCGGTGTCAAGGGTCCCTGTAAAGAATGTGGAACAAAGCAGATTAAAACTCCAGCATCTCGGCACACTTTTAAACCGTTTCGCATACGTATATGTATACGCAGCGTTTTAATTACGTATCTGAAGTTTTATTTGTGATGTTGTCCCATGTGCTCTGGAGTCAGAGAGGGGGGGGAGAGAGAGATGGTCTAGATTTTGTTGATATGTGGGCTATGGAGGAGGAACTTTGTGTGATCGTCTGCTGGAATCAGAAATGCCTCTAATAAGGACAGATTGTATTATCATAGGCCTGTGTGCGTCTCAGTAACACAATGGCTATTTGTATTATCCATTTCTATGTTGTTATCCAGTTCTCAAATAGACATATTTGTTTATTGACTTGGGTAATTGTGCGTGTGTTTGTGTGTGTGCGTGTTTGTGTGTGTGTGCATGTGCGTGCGTGCGTGTGTGTGCGTGTTTGTGTGTGTCTGTGTGTTTGTGTGTGTGTGTTGCGTGTGTGTGTGTGTGTGTGTGCATGTTTATGTGGCGTGTTCGAAAGTAGCGGCGTTGGGAGTTGTGAGGTCCAAATCCAAAGTTATATATAGGTAATAAGTGGTTATGGGTTGACAGATTACTGGAAAAAGACTTGGATAAGGAACAGATAGACATTGCAGTCATCGAGCTGCGCTGTTACTCACTCCGTGTCTCTGGTCCAATCCTCCAGGCTCATCTTGCCGTACGAGAGACACACTAAAGGGGAGGAAGACAAGCCCCTTCCCCCGGTCAAACCCCGAAGACAGGAGGCCGGCGCCCAGGAGGGGGCCAGTAAGCCAAAGGCAACTGCGGCGAAGCCTCCGCGAGACGAACAGAGCCAGAAGCCCAAGATTGAAAAGGACGCCCCAGGGAAAGTCCCAGAACCCTCTCTGGTCAGTCGCCGACGCTCTGGTTCAGTACCACACGTCCACGAAACACTCGGTTCTCCGAGGAGAGGGGGAGGAAAAAAGACATGACAGTCCACTTAAGGCTGGACGCTTTTCTTTATTTTACAAATGAGCTGTCCATCAAAGTCCCCTCACAATACAGCTGTCGGGAGTAGCCGTTTCGTTTTTTTTTTACACGGCTCCGTCAGAGCGCCTCTGCCCGTTTCAGCCCCGGGCACCTCCGGGCGATAGCTCTGTGGGCGTGTCCACTTTCACGCTTCCCTCCAATGAGGCGAAGGTACGATCATTTCCAGCGTTGTCCTGACAGGCGGCTGGTCTCTGTGGAAGTGATGGGGAATCAAATTTGTCAGTCCATTGTGTGGGGAATAAAGTGAAGCCACATTTTACTCTTACGTAAGGTATAGATGTTATCCCCCCCTCACCGCTCCACCTCCCATATAAACAAAACTGTAAATCCATGATGATTTGCAAATGTCTCTCCTGCTAAGCATAAACAGGGAGAGAGAAAAAAGCACGGGACCTTGGAAGAGAAGGAAAATTGAGTTATTATTTTTCCATGAATAACTAAATGATTACAGAGGAGATGAAAAGGTCTTTTGAATTTTCTCCCAAAGTATCAAATTTAGACACATTTTAGAACAGCTACACTGAATATATTAATTTCTGCAATGCATGAAATGAATAATAGGCTTTGGGGTGGAGACAGAGAGGTCTGTTGTTAAGGCTGACTAGTTTTCCGTAGCATGCCGATCTCATCGGTCTGGTATGTTCTGTAATTTGAAAGTCTCTTGAGATAATTGATTGTACATGGTAAAGAGAAAGTGTAAATGGAATTCTGTTTGAATTCTGTTTGAGGAAGAATAAACATTTTTTTTTAAAGGGGGGGGGGTTCCTTCAAACCACATTCCGCTTCAAATGAAAGTAAATCGAAGAGAAATTGCGAAACACCCTCAGCTGTTGACACCATCAGAAAACTAACAATCCGCAGAAAACTGAGGGGGCTTTTTTAGAGTCACAACATTGTGAGCGAAGTCCATTAATCAGGAAGAGGCCACCGGCTCTGGGGCGGCGTCGCGCCCCATTAAGCCCGTATAGCCTCGAACGCTGGTCACCAGGACTTAAAACCCCCGGGCTAATGCGTTCCTGAATGTCGCAGTGTAGTGTCGACAAACCTTAAAAGGCCTACCAAGGGCTCGGAGCTTGGCTGTGACCTCGGAGGTCAGAGGTCGACTGCTGCACAAAGGCCCGGGGTTGCAGGAAACGTGCGAGTGGGGCAACGCGACCAAGAGGTGGCGCTCGCGAGTCAAAGAGGCAGAAACCAGACACAGCTCCCTGTATGCGGCGTCCCGTCTGAGAGAGTCGCCAGGTTTTGGGAGAACAATCTTTTACACCAGGTTGAATTCTTCTCTGGAGGAGGTAATGAAGTGAAAGGAGTAGCGGTCGCCGTTGAGTCTGTCCCGGTTTCCACTGTCAGCGATTGTGTTTGAGATCCAGCTGGGAGCAGGTCTGGCCGGAAATTACACCACCTCGACATCCGTCTAAGATCTTTCTCTCTCCCTTTGCGGGGGAACAAACACGTGTCCTTTGCGGCTGGTGTTTTGGTCCTCTGTCCTTAGCTTTTGCGAGGCGCATTTAAGGCTCACGCCATCCGTCAGCAGCTGTATCTGTACGAGCGTTTGCTTTCTGATGCTAGCTGTTCGTAAACAACGATCTCGGGTTGCGCTCTCTGGGTTGTGTTTGCGTAAAGTGTATTCGCCTTGGACGGCTTGACGGGCAGGTCACTTGCTTTAACTGTGGCGCGCGGTGACTGCAATGACTTACAAATGATTTCACCATGACTAACAGCGTCGCTACTGTTTGCAGGTTCCTGACGACAAAGAGAAGGCTTCGGAGGCCATCGACCGGCACCTGGAAGCGCAGCTGCTCCTCAAGGAGGACGGGAAGGCCGGGGAGGAGGCCGGGGAGGAGGAGGAGTTCCAGTTCACTGTGAAAGAGGAGGCCAAAAGCTGCAGCGCCAAGGAGAAGTCGCTGTTTAGCGCACCGGCCTTTGAAAAAGGCCCTTCCGAGGGGGTCCTGCTGCCCCCTGAGCAAAGCAAGCTCCCAGGCGAGCTGGGCGCCGACCCGTCGCCAAAGGCCCACGTCGGGTTCCCTGCGAACGGCCCCAGGCCGCTGGACCAGCGACCGGGCAGCCTGGCCGCCGACGCAGCGGACACGCCCTTCAACGCAGAGAACCGGGCCCACGTGGGAACGGTGCTGCCTACTCTGAAACAGAAGCCCCTGCCGGCTGCAGCGCTCCCCGAGGAGGAGCTGTGCCTCAGCTACACCGCGGCGGCGTACCCCAGGGGAAACTCCGGCATCATGTCTCCCTTGGCCAAGAAGAAACTGTTGTCCCAGGTCAGCGGCGCCGCCCTGCCCAACACCTACTGCTACGGGACGCCTCCCCCTCTGGTGGACAGGACGCGCGCCGGCGGCAGGGCCAACGACCAGGCTCCACCGCATGCTCCACAAGCGCCCAGCGCAGACCCCGGGGCGATGAACAGGCCCTCGGTGATCCAGCACGCCCAGAGCTTCAAAACCCTGAGCCCAGGCGAGAGGAGGCCTGTGGTGGAGGCCGCACCACGCGATCCGTGCGGGAAGCTGGCTCAGCCCCGAGCCAGCCCCGCCAGGGAGCCCTACAGGGCCAGGGCAGACTGCCAGGAAGACAGTGAGAAGGAGCAGCGGCAGCAGGAGAAGGAGGTGGAGGTGGAGGAGGAGGAGGAGGAGGTGGAGAAGGGGGTGCTCTGCCTTCCTGAGCAGGGGGCGCCGGGCTTCCTGAGCGACTTCTACTCCTCCCCTCACCTGCGTCGCCTCTTCCGACAGACGGAGCACCACCTCAGCAAGGAACAGGTGACCAGGTCTCCTTACTTACCCAGAGACACCCTCTTTCCCCGGGACGGCGAGAACGCTCAGGGCAAACCCCCAGACAGCGTGGGCTTAGGCTACTGCGTTCACCTGGGCCAGAGAGAAAAGCTGTCCCCGGACGAACAGCCCACTGACCTGAGTCTACCCAAGCCCTCTCCTCACAAGATCAGCCCTACCAAACCCTCGTTGTGCGCCCTCCCGCATTCCATGCTCCAGCGGGATGCAAAGACCCCTCCTCCCTTTCAGGTGGCCAACAGCCACCCCAGGGCCTGTCGCGTGTCCCCCATGACCATGAGCGCACCGAAAAACGGCACGGACCCTCCCCCGAGGGCTGCTGGGAAGGCGCAGAGCGGGCGGGGAGAGGACTTGGCGGGTAACAAGATGGAGGACGTGGTGCGGCCCATTCTGGGAGCCAAGGGCAGCCCTCAGACCGTCGGCGCTGCCTGGCCCCAGAAGAGGAGCCCGGAGGAGCTGGAGAACGGGCCCCCCGAGAAGAAGATCCGGGCGGTGACGCCCATGCACTCCGCTAAGGACGCCCGGGCGCCGGACCTGGAGCGCGAGGCCATGAAGCCGGGCGAGCCGGCCCACAGCGTTCACGTCGCCGGCTACGCCGAGGGATACAAGTTTCCGCTCCACTCCCCCATCTTCCCGGGACTGTACCCCGGGGCCTTCGTATCTCAGGTGCAGGACATGTGCGACAGCCTGGGCTCCCACATCCCGGCCGGCTACTCTCACCCACTGCAGTACTTGAAGAACCAGGCCGTCATCTCCCCGCTGGTGCCCCCCTTCGCCATCCATTCCTTCATGATGCAGAGACAGCTCCTGGCCTCGGCAGCCAGCCCGCCCCACCTGTACAGGCACCCTGTGGGGGCCACCTATGGGGACCTGCTGCACCACAGCCTGTATCCCATGTCTGCCCTGAACCCCCAGCCGGCATTCAGCCCCCCTCAGCTGTCCTCTGTGCACCCCAGCACCAAGCTGTCCTAAAGGGAGGCGCAGAGAAAACGGTTTGCCTATTCCTCTCCCACTGGCAGTGTTCTTTTCCAGCCGGCACGGGAGGCAGGCGCTGTTGAGAGGACGTTCAGCAGATTGTTAACTGGCTGAAGATGCCTGAATATGGGAGTAATACTTTCGTTGCACCTGACTTTGCCACTGACTTTGATGATTTGCACAATGTCTCTGAATATGGGCCAACGCCGCGCAGGTATCCCGTTCCTGCAACGCCGTGGCAGATTTCAGTGGCCGCCTGGGTGAACAAACTGCAGAGGCTGTTGGCGTTGCTTTATCCGAAGGCATGGACGAGTGCTCAGACGGCGTCGCCCCTGGTACCAAAACGATAAAACTCGCTGTGCGACCAATCAATGCAATGCACGGTGCAATTTCAGTTCATTCTGGGTTTTCTCGTTTCTAACACTATGGAACTTTACAGAACACTGTCAAAAGCAATTGTTATCAAGGTTTACTGTCATGAAAGTTCAATCGTCATTTTAATATTATTCCTTATTGTACATTTCTTTTTTTATATTTAATTGTAGATCTGAAGTTAATTTCAAGCCTCCTGGCGTTTTTTTTTTAGAGACTGTGCTGTTGAATGCAACCCCATTGACATGAAGATTGCGGTGTACGAAAACCACGTAGACCGTTTCCTCACAGGAAATCGTACTTTTCAGTGATAGAATGTGAAGTGGAACAGCTTCTGTCTCACGACGTGGACGGCTCGGGTTTTCTCGAATGACGTGACATCTTTTCGTTTCTTCCCTGCGTAGGACTTGGGGTATTTGTACATACTGAAAATGGGACGATTGCCACCGTTTGTATTCTGATCACTGGCTACTGTAATTTTCTGACCGCTCTGAACTACAGAGGACGCAAGCGGTCGGGTTGTTTGTGTGAGGAAGGAAAAAAGTGCAATGTCCAGGACTACTCAGAGTCAGGAAAAAGGCTTTCTCTTCTGCAGGTCGACGTTACTGTTCCGTTTGTTTTTTTAAATGTTTTTTTCTCTTCTCAAAGACAATTCAGGAGCTATGCCACGGCTAAAGTTTCTCCGGCAAACGTTAAGACCGGGGGGTTAATTTTCAGAGCACTTAATTAAGCACACAGACCAGGTCCTCCGAAGCCTATTTCGCGGAGAATGCTGGAGTGACAAAATTTGTTTGTTTTGGAAAAAGAAACGGAAAAAAAGATGTCTGATGACAGCAATCAGTGGAATTTTTTTTTTTTCTAACAACGCAACGATGCAAAACAAATCTTAAATTTGGAGAAATGGTTAGTAAGCAGAGAAACATAGCAGTGGCTTATATCAATCTTTTGCACAAAGCATTTGGAGGAAAACGGGCTGGGTTGTTGAAGGCAACATGTGTGAAAATTGCCTGTTGTCAGGAGTAATCCGTCTAGAATGTGTCGTTGGGCGATGAAAAAAAGAAAGTCAGTCAGTTAAAAAAAAAATGTACTTGCTCCTAAACATTTTGGAGTAACACTCAAGCGTGCTATGTAATATTTTTTAAAACTGAGTAATAAACTGTTTTATAAGCATAACGAGGCTACAGTCTGTACAATTTGCACTGCATTTGTCATGGTTGCACATGACCCCCCAAAAAAATTTTAAAAAGCATTTTTTATACTTGGAGATCATGTGGACATAGTTTCGGTCATATTTAACCATGAACGGTAGATATAAAGTTATGAAATTGTGTTTAGCCTATTTCTGCTTTGCAAGGTTTGTGCCTTTTATATTTGGTAATTAATTGTAGCTAAAAAAAAAAAATTAAAAGTTTTTTTTTTTTTTAAACAGGACAATGAAAACACTTGGAGCTTTTGATTTACACTCATTCTGTATTTACACAGAAATATATGTTACACTGGGACCGGTGGAAAGAAAGACTTGTATCCCTAGACCAATGTTTTGTACTCATGTATGGAAAAATTAACCACTGCTAGGGTATTTTACTACACCGCGGGTTCGAAAAGCCCTGAATAAGACACATCTGGTCTAGTTTACAATGTTCATTATACTGTAATGCGCAATGGGAAATTCTTGGTCCCGCTATTTGAATGTGTGTCTGGAGCTTTTAAAGAGACTCTTTCAGTGCGATGATGTCACGATCAACTGTGACTAAAGGTTAAAGTTCACACTCTGCTGTTCAAGCTCTCCAAACAAACATCTGTTTATTGTTAGTATCCTTTTTATTTTTATTTTTTAAATCTCTGTTGTAAATAATGTACACTTTGGTCAGTCATATTTAGCCTTTGTTATTATTTTGTGAGTACATGTACGAGTAGAGCTGGTAACGTTATTTAGTTTGGTCGTTGAGTGCCGTTATTATGACCTTTAAACAATACAATTGAGAATACTGAGCCAGTTATACACACTCAGTTTGTTGGATTTGTATTTCATGTTTCCGAATTTTAAGTCCTTAAACGCTTTTGATACTATTCGCCATTAGCCTCCCAATCACATAGCTGGTGAAATATTTTGTACTTTATGATCCACTGTATATTTAATTAAAATATTTTACTACCGACTTCAATGTGTTTTCACTCAGCAGTGCTATATTACCCTTTTTGTCTTGATCCTTCTGCAGTCTTAATCAGAGACATGTTAAACTTTAGTTTTATGTGTACCACCTAACCACCACTCCACCACACCGAGTCATAAATAGTAGATTTTTATGTAGCTACCTATAAGAACCGCATTGCATTCAATTTACTTCCACATCTTGAGTCGCTTCATTGCCGGACTACTCCCTCTAGTGGTTGAGAACATTTTTTTGAGAAACTGTTTTTTTTAAATCTAGAACTAGTTTTGATGTTCGCTTTAGGAAATTTAGTGAAGCAAACCCAGGCAGAGGTACGGTTAAGTGCTTGTACTTTTCTGAAGCCAGATCATTCAGGTAAGCTTAACTACTTGGATGCAGATTTGTCAATTTAACACAAATGATCTCCCCGAAGTCAATACAGAGTTCATGTTATTAATGAATGCCTTTCATTAATTTCCTGATTAATTACGACTTATAAAAACTCCCATGCTGATTTTCCTTTATGCGTATATATGTCATACTCCTTATTGGAATATATAGTGCAACATACGAAAATCAGTCCACTTTCAAATCATTTAACTCTGGCTGAATGGCAAGAATAAAATTAAAACAACTTTTAACGGTGGTCGTGATGTCCTTCCTGTTTCACTAGAGCTGTAGTCATTTCTCTGCTTGGTAGTTCAGTCAGTTATACCTCTGTAGCAATAAACACTTTAAGAAATGGCCCCGAGGAGGATTTATTTAAAAAAAAAAAAAAAAACTGGAGCAGATGTGAGAGTGTGGTGAGGTCGTTCTTCTCTGTCTCTTCTTGTTTGAGGACAAAGGGATATGCCCCCCCCCTCCTATCGTGTTTACTTATAGATAAAACACAAATATGTACTCGGAGTCCAGGCAGAGAGAGCTTTGCATGAATGGAATTTTAAACCGGCAGGGGTGGGTATATCAGCCTGCATATTTGCTGCAATGCTCCAGGCCCTATGCACTGCAGGGAATTTATGCTCCAGTTTAGAATGTGGCTCGCCCTGCTGGCCAACATGGACACTGCCGCTGAGGTCCGTTTCCTGGCCGTCGGGCAGCATCTCCTCGGCCCAAGGCGGCGGCAAAACACGAGAGCGGGATCCAAAGCTGACGGGAAGGCGCCGTATTTTTAGCCCGTGATGTCATGTCAACAAGCGAGCGGAGACGAGGTGTCAACGCGCGACTGGGAGAGAGAGGCGGTATAAGGGGTTAGAGCCCAGAACGTCCCGTGTGAGCAGAGGGTTGCGTGTTCTCCGCCCGTTCCCAGTCAGAGCGCTGAAGCGCCGAGGGGGCGATAGTCGAAAGGAACAGCTTTTGCTTTTCCAAACTTTTCTTTATAAATAAACGTGTGTGTTAGGTTGTATGTACATACAGATGACCATCCCTGGCTACATCAGAGGAATGAGGACCTTGTCAGAGTGGCAGAGCAACACGTTATTACATGTTTTCTCAGGGAGAAGAAAAAGTATAGCTCTGATTTCTACTGATGTCTCAAGTCTACTCTCAATCAATACAGCGTATTGTTATTCTTGGACTAGCAGCGCTAGCGAGGTCTATTAAAGTATATATTTCTGTTTTTATCTACCCCCATAACAATGTTTAAGTGTCAAGTCTGCTGTGACTGTTTGACAGACATTTTTAAACAGGGTAAATAGGCTCTTTGCGGAGCGGGGAGAAATGTGCAATTTAAATGAGCCTTTCCTCTAGCTGCTCTGCGCGATATCCTTCACTTGGTCTTCTCGGGTTTCTTTGTCATTGAAAATGTTCCAGAACAAAGAAATCATCTGTTTCCTTTTATGGGAAAGTCTAATAAAGACATACGTCAAAGCTCTGGTTCCACAGCATAGTTCTAGAATTCTGGCATTGGGGAACAGGTACGTACTGTTTTTTTTGTCTCGACCAACCTCTTCGTGAACTGGACTTGGTTGCCTTCCAACCTGGATTTGGATCTCTGGGCAGCTGTTTGTTTTTGTGAAACAAAAGAAATCTTGGTTAAAAAAATAAATAATAATAAAAAACACAGTTTAGTTCCGAGGTGTTTAGTTATATACATATAAACAGAAACATATATTATGGTGAAGTAAAGGTTTTTGTCATTAGTGCTTTGACAAATTAGCGGCGCTGACTTTTAACCAGTTTAAAATGGAATGAGAACCAGGATTCACCACAGGTCTTCAGGACAGAGAGCGAAAAGCAGGAGAACCACAGCCCAAACACAGGCCAAGAAAAACAATTACCCTGGAAGGGCCAAATGTGTTATTTATGAAAATATTATTTAAACAAGTGGACATCCTCCACAAAGGAAAATCCGAAATTCAGGGAAGGTGAATTTACTTTTTAGAACCCTTCAACAATCACTCACTTTTTCTACATTTCATAACAAGCCTGTTAGCATGTGAAAATTACTTTGGTACTCAGATCCGCAGAAGCAGAAATGTCAGATCCATTATAGCAGTAAGAGAACATTTGCAGAGGTCAACTCTTAATATAGATTAAACATTCATTTTTTTTAAACTGGAGTCTCAAAGTGGTCTCAAAAATACACCTTTTAAGGCATAATTAGGATGAGGTAACAAAGATCTGGTTCACTTCTAATGTCCTGTGAAGCTTATAGCTACAAAGACCTTGTCAATTTGTAAAGGTTTAATGGTGAAGATTAACTGCCGCAAAGACCTGATCCTTTAGTTTGGTCCTTTCATTAAACTTAAGTGTCGCCTGCAATTTATAAAGCTTCATTATAATCATTTTAAATGCAATTTTTAAAGGTTCATCTTCCCCAAGGAATTTAGAAGTGCCTGGTGAGAGCCTAGCTCTTTCTCTCAATAAACACAATGTCTTTGATTGCCTATTAAACAAAAAAGGCCCCGCCTCTTATGTCTCTAACCAATGGGAAAGCACTCTCCTGCTTCCTCGATCATATTTCTGAGGATGTCAATCAAAGTATCAACTTTCCCATAAGACTGCATAATAATTTACGCGGTGAGGTAATTACATGGCTGATCTCATTGCTCATTTTGCATGTGCTTAAATCAGCTTTTCCTCCATTCATCCACTAGATATTGGAATACAAGCCTGTCAATAATACTACAAATCACACACACAGGAGTGTTGAGTAACATGGGTGATGTAGTTCCCACACATGGCATGAGCAATGACTCGGGAAAAGTGCTTTGCATAGAAGGTGCGTCGCTCATTTCCATCCAATTCGGTCCCAGCACCAATATTAAAATATTCATCCGTTTGAAGAACATGTGTGCTTTAAGCTTGGCGGCAGAGGAGCACAGCGTCTCAGCACCGACCTTGGGGCTTACTCAAAGTCAAAGCCTTTAGGTCCTCCTAAGTGCTGATCTCCAAGACCCTGTTGTTGCCGTGCCTTAATCTCCAAGACCCTGTTGTTGCCGTGCCTTAATCTCCAAGACCCTGTTATGCCGTGCCTTAATCTCCAAGACCCTGTTGTTTCAGTGCCTTAATCTCCAAGACCATGTTGTTGTCGTGCCTTAATCTCCAAGACCCTGTTGTTGCCGTGCCTTAATCTCCAAGACCCTGTTGTTGCCGTGCCTTAATCTCCAAAACCCTGTTGTTTCAGTGCCTTAATCTCCAAGACCCTGTTGTTGACATGCCTTAATATCCAATACCCTGTTGTTTCAGTGCCTTAATCTCAAGACCCTGTTGTTTTACTGTCTTAATCTCCAAGACCCTGTTGTTGCCGTGCCTTAATCTCAAGACCCAGTTGTTTCAGTGTCTTAATCTCCAAGACCCTGTTGTTGCCGTGCCTTAATCTCCAAGACCCTGTTGTTGCCGTGCCTTAATCTCCAAGACCCTGTTGTTTCAGTGTCTTAATCTCCAAGACCCTGTTGTTTCAGTGCCTTAATCTCAAGACCCTGTTGTTGCTGTACTGCCACCTGACCTGAGCAGAAAAGTAAGAGTGGAGGGGAGGGGGGCAAAGTGAGACACTCCATCCATTTGACCATTTCCAAGTGGAAATACAACACAGGATTAAACGGCATGAGTTCAAACCTGGCCCAAAATACACAGAGAAATCCAACTCACAGTCGAATTAAGTGGGAACAGTAATGTGGGCCTCACTCCACAGGTTCCTCTATAAAAAAACGTATCTGGGATGAAATTAAATCCAGTAGACACCGTACCTTTCCTTCAATAACCTTACTGACAAAAATGAACAAGCCAGGTACCAGACGGGTTGCTGGTGCTGAGCACACATGATAGAAAGAGGCACCCCTGGATGCCCCCAGGGCCTGGCGACCAGACAGGAAATCAGACTCTTTATCAGATTACCGGGCAGCATGTAATATACGGCTCGTATGCGCCAGTTTCTCCGCTGTTGCTGCCGCGGAGCTCGGCGTTATGAAATCATCCTCCCGAGCGCTCGCAGGTGCCGATTTAAATTTAGAACAGAGCGCACCCCCTGGCAGAGCACTCCTGCAGGTGACCCAGGAGCCAGGACATCTCTCCGCCGCTTTGTCACTGGCTTGTCCGCCTGAAGCCGCGGTGTCTCTCCCGGGGCGAATTGCGCGCGCTGGATTGGACCCAGTGAAATCCAGCTCATAGGGCTCAGTCTGGGCTTGGGCCAGCGTCTTTTTTACCAACCGAGATCTTTATTAACCAGATAACAGCAGGCGACGGACCCGGTGGACATCTGCGGCCGTTTGGCCTTTGAGGTTCACTGGCCATTCCGGTGCAGTTAAGCGAAGGCATTGGCCCTGGACCGGACACTCGTAGACACGCGCTTGTGTCACTGTGTGCTACATTGGCCCTGGACCAGACACTCGTAGACACGCACTTGTCTCACCGTGTGCTGCATTGGCCCTGGACCGGACACTCGTAGACACGCGCTTGTGTCACTGTGTGCTACATTGGCCCTGGACCAGACACTC
>JAOYSI010001624.1:0-16906 GCA_025775065.1 Hiodon alosoides | reverse complement strand
ACATTACATCCAAAAGGTGTTGACCCAGAGCTAAACAGAGTCACATTACATCCAAAAGGTGTTGACCCAGAGCTAAATGGCTAGCGTTTGAGTGTAGTACCTTCAGCAGCTCCAGGAAGAAGTCTCCAGGCAGATCGCTGTCCTTCATCTCAGCCAACAGCTGGACCAGACACTCCACCCTCCACTGTTCCCCAGACACCTTCTCATAAAGAGCATCATCTTCATCGCTAAGGGAGAGAAACGAGGATGAAACAGGAAGTAAGAGAGATATAGAGGAAGAGAGAAGGAAAAAAAAAACAGGGAAAGACAAAATCAGTGAGTCGAGAGACCCTAGCAGACCTTACGCTCTTCACAGAAAGAGAAGAGGAGAAGAAAAAAAGGAGAGAGGGAGACAGACAGATGGGGTGAGATAGGAGAGACAAGGACAAATCACCCTCCGAGTGCACCTGTGATGTCAAGTGTCAGTCACCTGATGAACTCCTTTGACTGGACCCTGGCTCCTCCCCCGCTGCCAGGTGCAAACCGGAACCCAGGTGCCACGCCGCTGGTCAGGCTTTCGGCAGCGCATAGTTGCTTGAGAGCGGCCTGGGCCTCCAGGGGTTCCACGTGCGAAAGGTACCACAGTAGAACCTCCTGGCAGGGAGCACTGCAGAGAACACAGAGGCCTGAGAGGGGCCCTACGGCACAGGCCTGAGAGGGGCCCTACGGCACAGGCCTGAGAGGGGCCCTACGGCACAGGCCTGAGAGGGGCCCTACGGCAGAGGCTGGTGCGCCCCAGCTCACAAAATACCCTTTTAGGCCTTAACCAAGGTGCTTTGCTCACATGACACGTCTAAACCTTACTTTTGCTGAGCGCCATTAAAACACCCACAGAGACGAAATGAATCAAACTGACCGTAAATGGGAGACGTTCTGCTTGGTGAAACAGTACAGTGAAAAGAGGGTGGGAACTGAGTCGCCCAGAGACATCAACAAAGCAGGACACGGACTGTTCCCAACAACGTAGATCTGAGACGGGGGGGGGATAGAGAGAGAGACAGGGGCGGGACATTATTGGAGACTTTTAACACTGGAGGGATGAATTTAGAATAAGGACGAGTGTGGGTAAAAAGTCCACATCAGCATGTGACTTTCAAACTAAGCCTCTTGGTCGCTGGTAATTAAATCTCTGGGGGGGTGAGACCCTTTAATAAAACATGTGTTAATGGTCCTGGAGAGACAACTGGAGCTACGGCCCTACCCCCTCAGTGAGTGTGGAGCATGATGAATGAAATGATATACAAATTACAGAACGCCGCAGGCTAACCCAGGCGTAGGCGTCTTTTCACTGGACGGGAAGCAAAAAAAACAAACATTAAGTATATTTGTCGCCATCCGTTAATATGCATCAAGCAAGCACAACAAGGGAAATTGTTGAAAAATGTTCTTGTAGTTCGCATTGACTGTGTCTGAGTGTTAACACATGGACATTAGATTGTTTAATTCAGCTCCTAGTGCCGGTCAGCGGAGGATGGGCTCCCTCATTAAGCCGGGGTCCTCTCAAGGTTTCTTCCTGCCAGCCTAGGGAGTTTTTCCTTGCCACTGTTGCCACTGGCATGCTTTGGAGGGGTAAGGCCTGGGATATATTTTATTTCTCTGTATGAAAAGTGTCTTTGTGACATGGAAACATGTGAAAAGCGCTTTATAAATATTAATTGATTGATTGAACACGGTTTGTGTCCGCGCGACTTTCTTAGGGCCGATTACAGCCCTAAGAGAGAGGGGAGGATTTCCAACCCCAAAAGAGGCGAACGCCCTGACAGACAGGATGAACGCCGTGCACGCTTAGCCTCCTCGGTTGAAGCGCGATGCAATTTTCTCTGCCCTGTCACTCACAATGCTTGCTTAGAGACGGAAACGTTCAATAAGAACATTCCGGAGTCTACTAAAGGAACTCGACAGTTATAAACAGCAATGACGACCTCAACAATAACAATCGTGGCAACGACAGGGAAGGTTCCTTTGATTTGTTGAGGAGTCAGAGTATTGTCTCAACGCGGCAGAAGCGTTTTAAATCCATCTGATTAAGCACACTCACCTTGTAAATATCTTCAACGCAGAGCGTCAGCTCCCACTCCTGCACTGAGGCTGGGTCCTGGTCTTCTATTGGGAGACAAACTGACCGTCAGAAAGGGAACGTCATGCAGGCATCAAGTTCGCCCAACGACCGTGTCCGACATCTCACCTGCAACATGTACATCTCTACTCACTTTACCCCAAAATAGATAAAATATTAAATTTAGACCCCATATAATGTGGTGGAAGGTCACAATATGTCAATACCTTTATCAATACCATTTCAAACCGTTGAAACATAATTTTCCAGTGACGATTAAGTGTGCTATAACAAATAAAACGTGATTTTAACTTTAACTTTTAACTTTCAATGTGGGCTTTATCTTTAACTTCATCGACAGAAACATTTCCCCCGGAGCATCTCAAAATCTTTTTCGCACGACTTTTCCCAAAAGAATACCCGACAATGACCTATGGTTCCCCTGCAGCGAGCCAGTGGGGCGTGGAGAGGGGCGAGAAGATATCGACGCGCGAGCTCAGGCTGCTGCTGTCCCATGGCGAGAACAGTGCTGGTGGCCACACGCTGGAACTGCAGAGCCGTCAGCTTGTCTCTGAAGTGCAGCAGCTCCAGTACCTGCGCCGGAAAAATGACCAAATTACCAGCTTACCTACAGATCCTTTCACACCAGCAATCTGGCTACAGTGTTACCGAAACCCCATTAATTACCAAAAAAAATCTTCAAAAATACAAAAGTGAGAAAGAAACGATGACATAATCGGCACCTTGGAACTCTTGGTGCTCTTCGCTCAGTACGCGTCCACATTAAACATGGAGAGCTTGTACAGCAACTACAAGAATGAGTGATGTCTGTACCTGGGGACACACTTGGCTGTAATAGCTCTCCACCGAGATGGACTGCTGGGGGCAGGCTGCCAGGACCCGTGCTACGCCCTCGCATTTCCTCCAGTCTGAGGCAGCTGCCTCCGCGCCGGCACCACCTGCTGCCCCCGCTTCTCATGGTTTTTAAAAATAAAATTTATACACGTTTACATTTTTAGTTGCTTAGCAGACGCTTTTATCCAGAGCGACTTACACAGTTCACAATTTCTACATTCATCCCCTTACACAGCAGGACATTTTACTGAAGCAATTTAGGTTAAGTACCTTTGCTCAAGGTTACAACAGCTGGGACGGGACTTGAACCACTACAACACCAGCTGCCCACATACATGCATATATCAAGATGAAGGTGAATCAGAGGCTCTGCATTGCATAGTGCCTTCTGACAAGGAGCCCAAATCACTCCGTACCTCCAGCTCCCTCCAGGATGGCCCTCACCACAGACTGAACGCCATTGGACTGCACAAGCCTGCCTGACAGCAGGCGTCCACAGAGGCGTCGGAGCCAGGGGGGGGCCCGGGTCAAGGGCTTCCTGGGACCCTCTCGCCCAGCCAGGCCAGGACTGGCCTGCAAGGCATACATAGAAAATGATTAGCCATGCGCCGACACAGACACAAAATATGAACAATAAATCTCACAGGAGCGAGTGGATCCAGTCCTTATACCTGTTTGGGACCCCCCTGAAGTATTAAGAGTTCCTTGATGGCCATTGGCTGGTAGACTTTTCCCAGAAGACACTGCAGCGCTTTCCGGCACGTCATGCGCTCCTCCACGCTGACACCCTGTGGCACAAAAACACACTTCACCCAGTGGAGTTCTAAAGACTTCATGTTGAGATGCATTTGGACAATGATCCCAACGCCAAAATGCATGTCCAAATAAACTATGATAGACTGTAGTCCTTAATATATGTTAGGGGAAATGAATTCTGATGACTACCACTCACCGCGGAAAAAAAATAAAATAATAAAAATCACTGTTTACCGAAATTTAAAGTAATCAAGCTACATTCATCGTCTATGAATAAAATCAAATTGCGGCCTTACTATTTTGTCTTTAGTCAAGTAACATTTCTGTGGGTCAAAATTTTGTTCTAGCTATTCAACACCGGTCGCTACTGTTCAGCTGGTTATTTAGTTAACCATGAGGACAGAATGTTGACACTGATATTTTATACAGTGTTTCAGTTTTGCACTGGTGTTCTGACATGTAGTTCACCACTGACTCTACTTAAGTTGTAAGGGTAAACATTTGCCTCACTTAAAAGCAAAAAAGGTACAAAAATACATTTACGGCTAACTTATCAATCAAAAAATATTAAATTTAGCCAGCCCCAGGAAAGCGTCTCACAACATTGTTAGAAATATTTTCTTTATCAAGGATGACAGAGTCGTTGTCTTGCGGTAATAGATTTTACTTACAAGGAGCCGACACGTGCACTTTACTGAGTACAGAATCGACTGACGAACACTTACAGTTTACATGGTAATATACGTCTCTAAGGCTGTTTACTTCGTTTCCATATAAGGGAGCATAGTTGGGGTTTGCATATGTCTGGAGATGCTTCTCAGAAAAATACAAAGTTCTTCACTGCACCGAGACATGGGTGCAGAAACGAGAACTTTTAAAGGAGGTTCACGTTTGCATGCATGAAAATAAGCAGAACAGAAGCTGGTTGTGTGACCTTTTTGTGCACTGGGTTTTGCTTGGCAGCAGTTATTAGTTTTATTCATTATTTGTGTAACAACGCCGTGGCATATTACATTTGAAAAAGCCTGTGCAACGGGAGGTACAGTACCGGATAACTTTCATCAGCGTCTTCCTCGGGTGGGCGTGGCCGGTATCCCAGCTGGCAGAGCCCAGCCATGATGTCACCCAGGTGTTTCGTGAGGACCAGAGTAGCGAGTGACGAGGCCTCGGACAGCTCCAATAGCGTGAGGAGTGTTATAAGGAGTCTCCGACTGGAAGCAGGGGCCACGTCCCTGCGCACTGTCCCCACCACCACTGCACCAAACGTTGACCTGCACTCTAGCGCCAACCCCACCCCTGGATCCAGGTAGGGACAGAGGCCCAGAGTGACCACAAACTGGAGTGCTGTGCCAACCGTTTTCTGCTGGGCCACGCTCAGGACGTCTGGGGGTAGAGCAGGAGCCGCCTCAGCGGTGCGGGAGTTCGGCAGGGCTGAGTCCGACCTGAATGACTCGAGCAGACAGGCATGGGCACGTGCCAAGCTGAGCAGCAGGAGCAGACACTCCTGTACGAACCTCCAGGTAAGGTCCTGCGTGTCCCCATACCACTCCGCTTCAACTTGCACCTCCTTCAACTTAGGTTCCGCTCGCAGCCGGTCCTCTAACTGCTCAAGGTTCGACTGTAGAGCAGCCAACAGAGCACCTTGCTGGGTGGACTGTGCGCTGCGAGCATGGGACTCTGGGGGGGGGGGTTATACGTTATATGGAGTAATAGATCAATAAATGATACATTTAAAGATTCAGTTCACCTGATTATAACGTTACATAAATCTGCAATGCCTTACATACAGATCTGCTTTTCATTACACACTGCGCATCCTAACAGCATATTAACGAGGGAACACGCGTTGATTTAGGCAAAATTAGCACAGCAAGTTGGCTAACTCAAGTTGGATAGCTACATAAGGCTACGAGCGAAAGAGCAGCACGTTCTTTAAAACTGCGCGGTCGTAGTAAGCCTAAAGTTAACGTAGCTTTTCTGTGTCTTATTAATAGTAACGCCTTTACAAATAGCCAGCAAGCTAGCGACATTGTGTTAAAATTCAAACTTGATCTTAATTTATAGCAATGAGTAAGTTCTTACTAACTGAATTTTATATAAGTCAAAATTGACTTTATTCTATTTACCTGCCACTGGCTTTGTAAAAGTCAACAGGGCGTCCAAAATAAGCTCAGACATCTCCGCGCCTGCATACTGATCAACACATCACACAACAGAACCGCCTCGGCTCCTTAATAATACGTCATTTAATCAGAGTGTCACCAATTGGGTTCCATTTTGAAAGAGGCAGACGCAACCCTCAAAACACACGGACTCAGATATTTTATTGATATCTTTATTGTGGTGCCGGTATCATATTCCATGCAATTCAAGATACAATAATACGCAGTTGGACAATGGTTAATTACAAACTATTTCAGACAGCTTGTAACAATTGAAAATTGGCCAGTAACAATATTTAGCCAAATAACTCGAACTATCCAAGTAACGATGCCAAAAATAATAAAGTTTGAACTAAGTTATTTTCTCTTAATGGATATAGACAGTTAAATCCTTTCTTGTCTGACAAGAATAACATTTTGTCATCACTTATATGTGGCAAAGTTTTCTGTTTTCCTTTTCCGGGGGCATTTTCTGTGGCATGCAGGACAAACGTTACATGAATAAACATTAAACATAATTAAACTATTAACTATGTATAACTTCGGCGCATTTTAAAAAGAAAACACAACATAGCGTGACTCAAGTCACTACACATTATTTAGAATAAAATCTCCATTGGAGATGAGTTCTTCGGTACAACGCATGTACAGGCCACCGGTACCTCCAGGAACGTGCTGTGAAATGAATACATTTCAGGGTTTAGCCGACATTTAGTCCTTTTCAAGACCATGAGCGGTTGCTTTACGGTGACAGAGTTATAGCTTATATCTTCGACCCCGTTAATGATGCAGCCCTGGCAAAGGCACTCTGCTATGGCAATCGTTTCAGGGTATCTTTCCTTATCAGTGTCAATTCTGAAAGACAGAAAAATATAGTGTTCTTCATTTGACAAAACCAATGTTCAGACGTCTGCTACAAACTCACAGATTTAGGAATCTAAATTAGTTGATTGAGTTCATCTTTAAATGGCCTTTGAGGAAATTGAGTAAGCTACTTTTGGAAACGTCAATTCAGAAGTAAATTCTACAAACCTCTATTTCCCTGTGGGAAAAAATAAATGGTTACATAGGACATTGTAGAGTTAATACGTTAACTTCGGACGCAGAGTCTGTGCTAGTTTTACGACTTACCTGTACCGCCAGGGGGAGATAGAGCGATTACTGTAGTCCGTCGTCCAGGGATGAAGTTTGAAATTGGAGCACATCTGTCCTACCAGGTGCTCCTTCTGATGTGCCGAATGAGTGTCGACAATATGGTATTGTGCCCTTTGGAAATACTTCCTCAAAAAACGTTTTGCGTGCTTCGTCGTTTCGGTGTCGTTAAAACACCCTTTGTGCTTAATTGCTGCAGAAAACTCATTCGTGCTGAAAATAAAAAATGCACAGATGTGCAGAACCTGCAAAACAACATCACGTTTAACAATTCAAGAAAACGTGTCTACAATCTAAGACAAACACATGCGGTTAAAAACGTATTAAGTGTGTATGTTATACAAATTGCTAAAAAAAATACAACTTGCTGGCAGTTTTAAAAGGCAAAATACTGCTTATAATAGTTATTGTGATATAATATAATAATATAACAATGAGTTAAAACGCTATTTCCTCCTGACGTACCCTCAACATCGTGGAATCAATCAACAAAATATTATAGCCGAGGATAGGATAACTGTTTAATGCATATGTCTTGCTCGTTCTGTGCCATATTCTTGTTATCCCTCCGTTTTATAGCAACTGTCGCCTGCAGGGGAAATCCTACTTTGCAAAAGGAAATGGAAATAAACAATTCTGTTCTTTACTTCCCTTTCCAAAACTGCACAAATATGCCGCTCTAAATACTTGTGGTCCAAAGGGTGTTTCTAGAGGTCTTACGCTCCACAATCCTAACATTCCTCCATCTATTCCTTGACCTTTTTCTCATTCACGGTTTAAAAAAAACATAAAAATAATAACATGAGATTTTAACATGCTCCCTATGCATTCAAAATATATTAACATATTAACAATAGTTTCGCGAAGCCTTCACTTTAACCAGGTAATGACTATAGGACAGGATTTCTCAGAGCAAAGTATTTATATTTCTAATAAACGTCAATGATTTCATTTGGAGCTTCGTAGCAGAATTGTAAAGTGACAAGCGGACTTTATCAGAACGTTAATTACATGTTCATGTACAAACGCTACAATAAAAACGCAGCAGAAAAGACGTCACAAATTTTATTTGAAAAGCGTTATAATTAGTTAACACGATGAGGCATCCGCGCACGTATTGAGCGTCTTATCTATATTATACTGCCCGCCGCTTGTATGGTCCTTTGACGTGCGTTGGTGCGCAATTTAAACATAGTTTTATTACGCCTCGCTTTTCTTCGGAAATTATTCCGATTACCGGCTATTAGCCGACATCCTTTGCGTATATGTTATTGTGCACCTCCTCATTGCAAAAGTTTGTTTCGGGAAACCAAAGGAATTACAATGTTATCGGGGAACGTCTGAAACACATATCTCAATGGCCCGCGCATGATGTCAGCCAGTAGTATGGTAGCGTACTCGCCGTTTTCATGTGTGCCTATCCTATCCACTTACCCATCAATAAATGAATCAGTTCATGCATCATTTAAATAGTTCAAAAACCGGTATAAAGAGCACATGGCGTGGTGCAATTCGTCGAAACGTTCTAATCTTACTCCTACACAAAACTCTGCCCTCGGTTGGAATGTAGAACATAGGTAAGAACTGGTTAATATTGATTTTAAAAAATCCGTTGGAGGAGGAAAGGGCTATATACACAATACAAATACTTCATTTAAGGTGGTCTAGATTTGTATTCCAAGTCATATAGCATGCAAGGATACCATATGAAAGCATACAAATTACAGCAAATTAAATCCATACCCAGCCAAAATAATTACCTAAATATAATTAGTCATAAAACCTTAAGTTGGCAAGCGTACATTTTCAGTTTAGTAGCATAGTCTAGATTGAATACACATGACGGAAAGAAAAATGTGTGGAATATTGAAGATGATTTCTTGCATTAGAAAGGAAGATTCATGTTTGTTGACCTGTGAACATTTTAAAAATTTCATAAATGAATGGGGATTTCAAAGAGTATGTAGTTCCCTTTTTCATACAAATTACACAAAATAAATATTTACTAAATGACACGCTCATCTGCTTTGTTCAAGTGACAAAAGCAATTAAAGATGGTATACATTGTATGCCGTTTTAATTCGCACTTTTGGTATATCCACTTCCTGGCCAATGCAACATGACGTAAATACCTGGTTAACTGTCAAAACTTTCACTGACAAAAGATATATACCAGTCTAAAGGTTAAAACAAACAAACATCCGTCTCTTTATCAAAATAGTTTATTTAGTTGCTTTTCTTGTCACAAAGCAAGACACAATTCCTCCGCTCCCCCTCACATCCCAACTAGAACCGTTCACACTCCGTCAACTAAAAATATTGGACAAATAAAATAGATTGATTTCATTACTTAGGAAGAGCTAGGGCAAAAAATGCTTCAGATTAAAAAAAAAAAAAATAAAGAAAAAATAGTAAATGGGGCTTCAATACTTCACATCACAGTCATTTGTTCTCTATAATTGTACACTTTAAGAAACTGATGCTTGACACGTTCGCTATAATTGTTGTACACTGTAAGAAATCACATCCTTGAAAAACACTAAACGCACAGAACTAGAAGAGTACAGTTCATCGTTTAAGGAGGGACCAAAGCGAACAAGTCCAGAAAACGTTTGCCGTTTCTTAAGTTTGCCGTTGACATCAAATCTTCTCAGAGAAAACCAGTCTGGGCTGAAGAACCAGTTTCCGGAAACTTCAGAACCGGCAACTTAAGAGGCAAAGCACCACGTTCACAGTCCAATCGCCAAAAGTAAAATATAACAACAAGGAGAGAGAAAACGTATCAAAGGGGTTATCCTTTCTTTGCACGAAAAACAGATAAGAGGCGAGGAACCCCCAAGCCCTGCTTCCACTTTACTATTTTATTTTTAATATAAAATCTTCACGGCCTCTCTCTGAGGGCAAACCAGCATAAATGCATCGGGGGGCTATTATTTCTCTAAACAACGGCCATTCATTCCTGGGAAAACAGTCATTCCCAGGACAATGGCAGTTTCTTGGATTGGTTGGCGTTACTCCCAGGATGTGGACCGTTGGGTGGGCGAAATGAGTGACACTACTTCCCCCGGGATCTCGGCCCTCGTGTGGGCGATTGCATTCCTGACCAACGTGCGGGCGAAACGGGCGACGCTACTTCCCCGGGATCTTGGCCCTCTTCCGAGCGATGGCGTCCTCCACGGCTTTCAGCTGCTTCAGCAGCTCCTCGCGGCGAGACAGAGTGCTGCTGGGCTTGCCTGACTTGGGAGCGGGTGGTCCTCCCAAACTCGATCCTGCACCCAGGGGTTTGCCTGACGACACTCCCAGACCTTTCCCAGATTTCCCAGGTGGTGGGGACAAAGGCCGCTTCCTGCTGAAGGAAATATAAGGGTAAATACTGCGTAAATACTTTCTACAGTGCCTAAATAGTTAATAAAAAATGGAAACGAAAAGCAATCACATGGGAAAATCATGCCTGGACCCGCTAAATGTCCTGAGCACCAACAGACTCTGCTGAAGGGAAATCAGGATCAGGAGCATTCTCCACGGCAGAGGGGCAAGAGAACGTGAGTGTGTGTGAGTGTCTGTGGTGTGTGTGAGTGCGAGTCTGCGGTGTGTGTTTGAGAGTGTCTGCGGTGTGTGTTTGAGAGTGTCTGCGGTGTGTGCGAGTGCGAGTGTCTGTGGTGTGCGAGTGTCTGCGGTGTGTGCGAGTGCGAGTGTCTGTGGTGTGCGAGTGTCTGTGGTGTGCGTGAGTGCGAGTCTGTGGTGTGTGTTTGAGAGTGTGTGCGAGTGTCTGTGGTGTGTGTGAGTGCGAGCCTGTGGTGTGCGTGCCTGTGGTGTGCGTGCGAGAGCGAGTGCCTGTGGTGTGAGAGTGAGAGCGAGTGCCTGTGGTGTGAGAGTGAGAGCGAGAGTGCCTGTGGTGTGAGAGTGAGAGCGAGAGTGCCTGTGGTGTGAGTGCGAGCGCCTGTGGTGTGCGTGCGAGTGCGAGCGAGTGCCTGTGGTGCGTGCGAGTGCGAGCGAGTGCCTGTGGTGTGTGCGAGTGTGAGCGAGTGCCTGTGGTGTGTGCGAGTGCGAGCGAGTGCCTGTGGTGTGTGTGAGTGCGAGTGAGTGTCTGTGGTGTGTGTGAGTGTGTGTGTCTCTATGTACCAAATTCTGCATCAGTGTATGAGCTTATTTTGCCCCTGTACCCATTTCTTTAGAGAACCCTCTCCGGGGTACCAATTCAAAAAAGGAGCAGATGCTGAACGGGGGGCGGGCATCCGTGGCCTGAGTGCAGATTAATATATATAGGGCCAGGTAATGAGAGCGTTTAAAGAGGGGTGGCAGTCACCTCTCTCCTGGTGGGGGCATGGGACGGGGGCCGGGGCCCCGAGGTCGGTCAAGCCGGGGGGAGAGGGGTGGCCGACCGAGCATTCTCCGCTCACGACCTGTAAGTGACCGAAGGGAACAGTTACAAACCAGACCGCACTTATACATCATGTGATGCTTCTTGAAACCTCCCCTTCAACCCGTACACACCTGAAGACCGAACACCAACAGAACTGTCAAATTGACCGAGTAGCAAAAGGACATGGTCTGCCTGTGGTCATTTCTTAACGAGGCAGGAAGAACGATAAACTTGTGCAGTGCAGTCCTTCCCCCCCCGATGTGTGGAATCACTTTAATCACAATCAATTTGTGTATGAAATCTGACTGAGCACTTTTTTTAAAACACTCATTTGAGGATGTATTTGCCCAGTTAACTACAGACGGCCCTCACTACCTGCCGTTTTGATTCCGCAAAGCTGCTAATTATAACATAACAGTGGTCAATTTAACCCCTAAAGAATTAAAGGAGGAGCATTAAAGTGGTATTAAATTCGTCAGAACGTGTATTGCATAATCCGATACTTACAAAGAGAGAGCAAGAATCTCATAACAAAATAGTTTAAGGATGTCAACGAACTGAATCTCTGTTTCTTTGGCATTCTACGGACGCTGATCGCCCACGGATATGCAAACGGGGGACTTGGGAACGACCAAATTCTGCTCTACCTTACATTTCCCTATTGATTTATCAAAGCACATCTTTGTCTGTGGAAGACACTGGATACTGGATCATTATTCGAGCTGCCTACATACGTTTAGATTCATCTTTTGACCATTTATCAAACAAATGGAACGAAAATCTGCTTTCCGCATTCAGCGTGACTAAATTAACACATGCATACTCAAATACCCCCATTAGGATTAGTAATTTCTAGAAACTTGAATACTGCAATATGATTTATTATATTCAATATCTTAGATCAGAATTTTTATTTTGATTGTTTTAATATAGTCTGAAAAACTCCAGGGGAAGGTGGTTGGAGAGTAAAAGTGGGTGCTGACACTCACCTCTCTCCGGAGACAGGGCTATCCGTTTGCCGAAAGGGGACGTTGGTCTGTCCTTGTCCGACGGCAAATACCTCTTCCTGTTACCTCGGTCGGCTTGTTGCTGAGGGGGCAAAAATTCAGTCTTAAATTTCTAGATCGGAACCATAATTAAAAGCCACGATTAACTATTAACCCTGCTGGACGAAACACATCTAAATGTGTTAAACTAAATCATATACAATGTCTGTTCAGCACACAGGGTAAAAAAATTAAATGGACAAGGAACGCCTCTACATACAGACAGAGGAGAGCTCATAATAATCACACATGTTTTGGATACACTGATACCCTAGACATACTGGGGGTACATGATGCATCGTATCAACGATTTCACATATGTACTACACGCTGGTCTTCATTCATTTTTAACTCTGCTCCGGAAGCCTTGTCGACTGTCTCCACAGGTCTCTCAGAACAGGAGTACTTGTCTTTAAACACTTGAAACATCCTGTCCATTCACCTTGTTGATTAGCGTAAGCTTGATGTCCTTGTGGGTGCCGTATCCTGCAGGGGGCCCCATGGGAGGGGCGTGCATCTGATGACCCTTGCTGCTAGGACCAGATTTCTGAGAGGAGGATGTAGTGGAGGCACGGGGGTTCGGGGCTGAGGGGTCCTGCTTTCTACGATCTTCTCTGAGGGGTTCTTCCTTTTTCATTTGCTTTCCTGTGAGGTTCCCCAACCCCACACAATTTACACAGATGATTATCAATGACGCTTTTGAGGGACGGCGTTTCAATTAAAAACATCCACAGAATATCAATACTTTCCTCTGACAGACAGATACAACAGAAAAACTAAAAACATCAGCGAAATCCATAAGCTTTTAATTGATATGGAGTGGTGTAATTGATATGGAGCGAATTTCTCTTGCTTTCCTAGTAAAACTAAAAACATGGGACAGAATACAGAGAAATGGGAAGCTCTCCAGACCGTATCAGACTGACACATCAATGTGATTCTGAAGGGGACATAGATCATAGCATTTCACCGAAAGACCAAAACACTGTAACTCGATGCTTTAACTCTAGCAGAACAAAAACAAATGGTATGTCTGGCCCATCTGTGGATTCCAGTCAGACATGATTGTGAAGCCAAGATCCAGCCCAGAGAAACGCTGATAAATCCAGCCAAATAAACTTGAATCCCTGACAACCCTCCCCGCCTATATGCAGGTCCGTGTACCTTGGGAACCCCCGGGGCCTTTTTCCTTATTGGGCCCCTTGTCCCGCGGCGGGCCCTTGTCTTTGCGGGCCTTGGCGGGCGTGGGCGAGCGGGAGCTGGCCGAGGACACGGGGCTGGCCAGGTCGGCGTACATGTCATCGGAGTCCGCGCTGCGCAGCGAACTGCTGCTGGAGGAGGCGGAGGAGACGGAGGAGACGCTGCTCACACTCAGGGACCTGAGGGACGGAGAAGGGTCAGAGCTCCACACTCCACCGGCACGGGGACAGCCCCTGAGCACACAGACGTAGCAGTATTAAACATAACACAGATGCACGCGCGCACACACACACTCACGCACACGCACACGCACGGAAGTAGTAAAGCATGTTGAGAGGAACTAATGAGAGCTGTAATGGCCTCCTGAGTGGCTCGGTCAGTAAAGGCGCTCACCTGACTGCAGACTGAGCCCTATGAGCTGGAGTTTGCCGAATGTGACCGGGGGAGCACAGCTGCAGAGTACAAATCGGCAGAGCTGACTTCCAGGGCTCCTGGAGGCCTAGAGGGCCGTGCCTCTCCTCCGATCAGCACTTACCCAATTGTGTAGCCTGCAGTGTGCAAAACGACCAGTGGCTCGAAGGCAACTGGGATTGGAGGAGGCCAATCACATTTTGTGGTGGTGGCATTTATGGCGACGTGCAGAAACCAAAATTCCAAATTTATTTAAAAAAACAACTAGAGTGAGTGAAAATGAGAGGGGAAGGTCAATGTGAGTTGGGCAGAAAGACACGGGTGGGAGAACGGTTAACTGACAGTACATACCTTGACTTTCTGTGGATTCCGCAAGCAGACCGACAGTGAGGAAGAGCAACATAGGAAAACACAAAAAACAAATATAGCAAGAATTCAATATTTGGCTTAAAAGAATAAAACAAAAAAAAGATTAAGTTCACATTCACCGTTCCGATCGTTCCAACACATCTATTAACAACCCAACATTCCAATTTTAAAAGTTCTATTAATTAAAACGCTAAATTCCCCGGTGAGGCAGACCCCCCAGAAGTAAAAAGCCCCATGGGACTATTTTTTTGAGAAGTAGAGTAGATATTCACACAATTTATACATTGTTGAAACTCACAAAAAGGAAGTGAAGCACAGAATTAGGTGTGCAACTTTTCCAATTATGATTATTATGATCATACTAATTATGATTGACACAATACTAAAAGACATTCTCAAACCCAATAGGGTGATCGCCAAACTGATCTCTAACGGCAAATATATTTATAACAGAACGTAAAACTTGTAACACACTGGCAAAATTACAGCTGTACAAATGGTGATATTGGGGAGGGGGGGGGGGGGCCCCTTCTGGCCGGAGATTACTGTAAAACAATTGGGGACTAACCACCCGGCCGGTGTCTGGGTGGGAATAGGATTGTGGGGTTTTGTATCAATCCTGTGTTCTGTGACCAACCTGGACTTCCTCGACCCAGAGTGGGAATGGGAGAGAGAGGCGGAGGAGGAGCGGGAGCGGGAGCCGGAGGGCGAGCGGGACCGGGAGCTGGATCCGGAGAAGCTGCTGGCGCTGCCACTCACGCTGCCACTAACCGTCCGCCTGGAGAGAGCGGCGGGAGAGACCGGCGTTACTGTGCAACCCCGTGGGTCACTCATCTCTCTCATCACAAAACTGTTGCTATGGGTTGATGCTAGCCAGAAAAACGCTCAAATTGCCCATCAAATGAATGAGTGAGTGACAGAATCAGTGCAAAAATGCACTGAAAAAAAAAAAAAGAAATTTTGTCTTTCCTAAATATACGCCTAAGCATCCAAGTCCCTTAACAAAAAAACGAAACACTTTGTAAAACACTTAACTGGAAAAATAAAAAACATTTCCCATATTTTCTACAGTTAGCTACCAACCTGAACACGACTGACCGCAGCACCAAAATCAGCAGGACTATGACAAAAATGACAAAACCCAGTGCTACCATTGTCTTTACCAAGTAATGCCAGTAAAGCATTTCAATGTTTATCAAAAAGCATAGGAAACTACCTAACAAAATCAGGCTCTTAGGATGTGGACGTGGCGTTGTCAACAACAACCACCAGACTGTATTAACTATATTATGTCAATAGGTGTTCAAGTGGGCTAGCATAGGTAAATAACCATCTGAAAATATTTCATTCAAAAAGGGGAACCATCATCTTACTGTATTACTCACCGGAAAACCAAGTATCGACCAGGGTTTGAATTCTACTATTGCAATACATTCTGATAAGATTTCGTACTGTGCTGCGGCAGGATGAAGGAAAAAACAAACAAAAAAACACTGCAACACTATTGAAAATTAAGAAACATCAACCTGATTTGCAAAAGATTCAAATAAGGTGACGTAACGCCAACACTAAAATAGCAGTTATTAACTTGTGCTGGTGACTGCCGTGTGAGCAGTACGAGGAAGAGAGTTCCACTGAGTGTGATTGGCGCTCGCCGCCCAAATGGCGGTGGAAAGGCGTGGGGGACCTGGCCAAAAGGCAGACCTACCTCCTAGTGGGATTGTGGGGCTGTCTCTCCTTACGCCGCCCCTCCCGGGGAACGGCAGGTTTTCCCCCCTCACGAGGGTTGACGGGCTTGGCGCCCTCCCGAGGGTTGACGGGCTTGCCGCCCTCCCGAGGGTTGACGGGCTTGCCGCCCTCGGGTGCGGGTTTGGGAGGTTTCCCGGGGTGCCCCGGGGGAGAAGGGCTGGGTGGCTTCCTGGCAGGAGCCTTCTCCCTGCGTGGGAGCAGGGCAGCGGGCTTCAGAGGGAGGCTTGGGGAGGAAAACACATTTCACACAGGTGTTTCACTTGGCATGCAGAGTGAGCCGAAAAACTGTCAGACTTCCTCCGTGCCCGGAAAATGATACCACGCTCGAGTAAAATGACAGAAAAAGACGTACTAGTCATTTATTAGCCGGCGCGTGAATGAAAGCGCGATGCGCGTGTATATTAACATTTTTATATTTTGCAGATAGTTTTGTGTGAAGTGTGTATATTTGTACTTCTATATTGCGCAGATGTGTGAAGGGCGTTTGTATGCGTTTGAATTACTACATAGTGGGGGTGTCTGAAGGGTTTTTGTATCCGTTCACACGTTACTACATTGCACAGATGTGTAAAGGATGTGTGTTGGTGTGACTACACAGTGGGGGAGCGTGAAGGGTGTTGGTGTGACTACACAGTGGGGGAGCGTGAAGGGTGTTGGCGTGACTACACAGTGGGGGAGCGTGAAGGGTGTTGGTGTGACTACACGGCGGGGGAGTGTGAAGGGTGTTGGTGTGACTACACAGTGGGGG
>JAOYSI010001621.1:4569-15649 GCA_025775065.1 Hiodon alosoides | reverse complement strand
ATCTTCTCTATCTATCACTGGGCAGACGACTGACTCCCAGTCCTCTCCACCATCTTCTCTATCTATCACTGGGCAGACGACTGACTCCCAGTCCTCTCCACCATCTTCTCTATCTATCACTGGGCAGATGGCTACCCCCCGCCAGTTCTCACCACTGCTCTTCATGTGTGATGGACGAAAGTTGCAGAGTTGGTCTCCATCGTCTCAAACAGTACACGTTCAGTCATTATAGCACACAGTAAAATCCAACCTGGGTCAGGGGCCCAAAATTCAATACACCGGTTAATGGCAGTTATATAGAATATATTTTAAAATTGTGATTATTTAAATTCCCATCAACATCAATGTAAGAAGCAAGAGCACACATTAAAACAGCTCTGTCGACATTTAAGTTATTTAAACACACATTTTTAAAGAACAGGGTCAACTTTTTTATTTTTCATTAGCGCACAAAAACTCAGATCGTCTTTAATACATTCTTTTATTTGTTTTAAATCTGCCCCTCAAACCCCTCTCAGTTACAAAGCAGAAATCACAGGCAGTGGGAGTTCGCAGACACAAACACAAAAACATGTGTTCACATAAAATAGAGCTATTTACATGACAGCGAGCACGACAAAGACTAGAAAATCTCGCCCAGCGTTACACTGAGGAAATTTGCAATGACTAATCTTTGTGGAGGTTTTTCTTTTTCTTCCATGCCATTTCCACTAACTGTTCAGACACTTTCGATTGGTACCAAGGATGAACGGTCAACAGCTACTTTAACAAGAATCTCTGCATCGACTAGATGTAGGTGTTGTTTCAGACACCACAGCTGTTCCCGGAAACACAAACACAAAAGTCTAACCCCAACCATGTTCACATTTATCATTACATACAGAAAATCGTTTAAATTAAAAAATATATTTATATTTAAAAAGTGCAAAGCATTAAACTGCCACCTAGAGGACAACTGAAGCACAGCAGTCTGTGGACCGGTGAAATGTCAAAATTAACGGCCAATTAGGATGATGTCATTCCTAAAGCAAGGCTTTCTACAACAAGAAGGGAAAAAAAAACATCTCAAATAATTTGTAAGGTGTTTCACGGTTCACGGGATAAGTCAGATGTGTTCATGTTTTAATGGACCGGGAGATAAGCAGAGGGAAACCGTAAAGGTTGTTACATCAATACATTGGTTTTTCGAGAATGAAACTATCGAAACATACCAATAATTATTCATTAAAAAAAAACAACCCCAAAAAACAAAAGCAAAGATACTGCTACGAGACAATGTTACATCGTTAAACAGCACGGAACCTGGGGACTAGTGTTACTGCTACGCCGTCACGTGGCTCAAAACAAAGGACAATACTGAAAACATGGGACATTTTACCCAAACTGACAGGCTACATGTACAAATTGTGTCCCATATATAATAGTGTGTGTAATCACAGAACTGTAATGAATCTTTATCTTTCTCCATTAGAAAAATTACTAAATATATATGGCTAAGAAGGTTTAAGTCAAAGTTCCACATGAAAGACTATAAGGATGTTCGTTATTGGCTAATTAATGTATCCTAAAATAATTATTGTAATCATATAAAAGCTATATATATATATATATATATGCTTTACTGTGTTAGAACACTTATATCTTAACCATATGGCTTTGATTAATTTTGGTGCCCACATGTATCCTCCATGTTTAGGAAAAAACATTTTAACTCTTAATAGGAATAATCCAGCTTCAAAGCCAGGTTTTTTGGTAGAAAAAAGCTTGCGTTTAAAACACAATTTCCACTGACCGAGTTCAACCGTTACCACATGAACCTCTGCACTTCCGCACTGCCTGGCCAGTGGAAGGTTCTGCTGAGGAAAACGTAGAGCACGGCTGCATTGATGCCGGCGTTCAGGCCCAGCTCCAGAAGCAGTCTGGGGACAGAGGGTAGCGGGGAGTGGATCCGGTACATCAGGAACGGCAGGATGAAGTATCGGAACTCCAGCAGCTTCTGGGGAACCGTGGCCGCCACCAGACACACGAAGAACGCTAGGTTCCAGAAGAGGGACCTTGACTTCAGGGTCTCCAGAAAGCTCCAGGCCGCAAACACATAACCCGGGACCAGCAGGAAGGGAACCAGCGGGTGTCTTTGGAAGACCCTCTTCCACACGTAAAAAGGGTAGTGTCGGTTGTCAGCCAGCAGATACTTGTGAACAAAAGTAAACTTCCATACCATGAGGAAGAAGATGACTGAAACGGAGAGATAGAAGAAGGGTTTTTTTCTCAAGGAATGCAAAAAGCTCATAATTCGACCGTAGGACAACGAAGAACAGACTGAGAAAACCAACGTGAAGGAGAAAAAATAAAACAACTGAGGGAAGTTTAGGCAGGCTTCATGGCTGACCCTATCCCCAACCACAATCCCCCCATTGGCCACAGTGAACCCGAGGAAACCCATCGCCACGGCAACGTAAGGCCATATCACCGAGAGCGCGGCCTTGACGTTGTTTGGAGTGGTCACGAACTCCACCGAGAAGCATAGCACCTTCACCCCCCCGCTGACGGAAAGCGGAACCTGGACGGGCGACCGGTCGTCTTTCTTCTTCGAGCGCTCGTTTCTCCAGGTCTCGTCCATCTTCTGTGCCACTACAGACCCAGCGCAGAAAGCCACCCAGACGACGTTGGTCTGGCGGAACAGGACGGCACAGACGCCGAGGAGTGCCGCGGCCTTGTGACTGCCGTACAGGGACATGAGGTAAGTGAAGAGGGTGAAGAAAGTGGAACCAGCATCCGTGTAGTAGAGGAACGTAAAGAAATACAAGACCGGGAAGGTAGACAGGCAGAGGGCCATCATCACCCTACGGGATGCAGTGCGGGTCTGGAACAAGAAAGGCATTACCATTGTTACATTACCATTGTTACATTACCATTGCTACATTACCATTGCTACATTACCATTGTTACATTACCATTGTTACATTACCATTGCTACATTACCATTGCTACAGTAGCATTGCTACAGTAGCATTGCTACGATGTCAGACGAATGTCCTGGCCGTGGAATTAAACAAAAGATTAACCTTCATTTTTATAACAATTATTTGAAGTAAGCCTTGATTAAAACTTTGATTGTGAACCGTAGCCTTTATTCGGCAGAAATACCACTGGGTTTACTGTACTGCGAGAAGCAAAATGATTCACCACACCTTGTCTTTGACATGCTGTTTACACACGATGAGATAGAGCAAATACAGGTTTCCGCAGTTGAAGAGCAAGTTGATGAAACGGAGCATCCCCGCAGAGCACACCACTTTCCCCGTCCAGCCGGTCAGCCACACCAACGGCTTAATCACCCCAACAGAGACCAGATACAGGCCAGGGAGCGTGGTGATCATTGGGTCCCACTGAATAACGAGAGGAGACGACCCCAACATTAACACTCAACAAGAGCTCTAATCAGTGGTGGGCGCACAAGCAGACACAATCAGCCACCAGGGGGCGCCAAATCAACAGATACACAAAAGCTAAAATCATTGTTTCTCTAATGCTGGCAGTGATAAACTGCTGTTGAATAAATTCCAATAAATATTTATGTTATTATTGTCATTATCAGACCGTCTTGGGAGGGGTGGGTCTATACAGGGGTGGCTATCTGGGTCGTATCTTACCCATAATACCCTCGTTGATAATAGGTAGTTGGGCCCCTGATTGTGTGTACAGGATTACCTTTAAAATTGGCAATAAAAGGTCGGGGGGAAAGTAACCTACAGTACAACAGATTTTGTAGTACAATCCAAGTATAGCTGGGAGATATCAATGTAACCTGTTTATGTCTGTATTAATATTCGCTTGACAATTAACACGCCAAATAATAATAATAATAATAATAATACTAATAATTACCAAATAGCTGGTTACATACCTCATTGAATTTGCCATCACAGTACTTCTGGGCTTGTGGCACGTGAAATGTCTCGTCCATGTACGGCTCTCTTTGCTCCCGGGTGATTTTGGAGAACAGGAGGCAAGCAACGAGAAAGTTTATGCTACAGAGAGCAGAAAAAACATATCCCTCAAATCTCTCCAGCATGTCGTTGAAATTATAATAAAACCACAACTGAAAAAGTTCTATAGACAAGTAACAATTTTGCAAGAAAGGGGGAAAATGAGGTTTGAAGTTGATGGCGGGTAAAGCGATGCTTCAATTCAATTTTGACAGCTCGCCAGTTCGGCTTTCTTAAATCTTCCGTGTAGCAACAGTGACAGTTTTAAACAGTTCCTGGTTTAACAATAGAAAACACCATGATCTCAAAACAAATTCATTTATTAAAATTAATATGTGAATTGTAAAGACACCTTGTTAGATATATACAAACTCAACCGTATTTGAAATGCTGCACACTAATATTCTGTACGCATGTAGCAAGGAAATGTGCTTTGAAATTTGTGCCAGTATGATTTATTTTCCTGTTACAAGGATTTTGATATAATGTGACGTCAAAATCCAGGCAATACTGTGAGATAGTGTTAACCTCCCACTGACGCTGCTGTATATAACTTGGTTGATTTGTTGCACGTATGCAGATCTGTGGGACAAGCTAAAATGGAAACATTTTCATAAAATGCGATTATACATGCTATCCAACCACAGAAAGTAGGGCTTGTTCAGTGTAAATGTGACAGAGAAAGTTATTTTGAGGAGTTTTACTCGTTTTTCTGAGACTTGCTGAGGCACTTGTAATCCAGGTCATTTCCTGATGATAACCAGGCCTCTGTTTGGGATTTTTGCCATACTACCTCAGATTCAGAAATCAGAAGTGGTAGCAAAAAACCGTAAACAATTCTGGTGTGTATCACAAAACATCACAGGTCAATTAAAATGTCTGTGGAATATTAATACATAATAAATGTTATTTTAGAACTCTATATATTAAAGAACTCTATATATTATATTATTTTATAATAACAGATTAAATGGCACTTTATGGTTTGTGACTGCATGAGTACAGGTATAACTTTTCTGACCATTATAAATATTACAGCTTAGTTATGTTCAGACCAGTGAAAGAGTTATTTCAATTTCACATCAATTTAAACACAAACAACTCATTGAAATCATTGACTGACTGCCCTTGTTAGATCATAGCATATCTTTTAATAGAATAGCATGTGACTTGTGATGTCTGGGAGGACTGAATCACAGTAGAAAACAGAGATTTCGTTTCCCCAGATTTGCGACATATAAGTGGCAAGAAGGTTTGCATGGTTCATTTGGTAAGTATGCCGTAAATGTACACATACTCCATCGCCACCCCCTTGCCCGGTATCCATGCGAACGTATGTTAGACACTATGTTAAATGTGCTACAAATCATGGCTATAATTACGATGACCAGAGAGTCAATAGGTTTTTATTAGCAATTCGTTAGCTTGCTTGTGAGTGGTCACACTTGTGCTGATTACAGAGCTCCGTTTTCTGTTTATAACTTAATCCCTGGAGCACACCATTAATGACAAAAATGTAGAAACTCTGCCCAACATAAATGGGTCAGTTTACCCATGTGAATTTGTTTTCAGTTTATATTTTTAGAGAGGCAATAATGGTGACAGTCACAACTAGGGGACACATTCCATTAGTGGATGACAAGTAGTTTGTATGTTAAACAAGCATTAATATCATACAGTTGCACTACTCTTTGATGCCACATTCATTAGGTCCCCCGCTAGCATACATATCATTAAATCACTTAAAGCCAGGTCATGTGCCTGGTACAAGGTCTCCGTGCTTATTTCCATTCTTTAAAAAAAATAATTCGGTCCACGCGGCTTATCCCCTTGTCACGTTCTGCTATAGGTCGCAGCATCATGCACTACGGGGCCCCTGTGTCCACGCAAACCACAGTGCAATTATGATTATCGAGAGGACCAATGCGCAGGTGGTGAGCTCTTCGGTGTCGAGGAACCGGGGACGGCGTTCGCCCGGAGTCCTCTCGCCTGCGGGCTTCTGTCTTCGAACTCGCAGCGGATGGATGCTGGAGGGTCGGTCACGAGGGACACAGACAGTCAGAACCATACCTCGAGAACTAAAACATTTCAGTAGAATTTACCTTGAATGTAATATATCAATTGGGCTAAAGAATGTAATATATCAATTGGGCTAAATTGCGCTAAATCTATGTGGGTTCTGAGGATTTCAAGATTAATTGAGAAAATTATGTTATTAGATTATTTTTTTTATTGGCAATGATTTTCCTTTTTACGGTCAATCTTATTGAACATAATATATGCGCAAAGTACTATCTATCTATCTATCTATCTATCTATCTATCTATCTATCTATCTATCTATCTATCTATCTGTCTGTCTGTCTGTCTATAAATATACCACGGTATAGTGAAAAAACGCGAAACCGAACAAAACCTTGTAAATCTGAATATTAAGAACGACTGTGTTGGTAAAACGAGATTAAAAACTCTAATGAAATGTAACAGATTTACAAAATCCTACCGTCGATTGAAGTTCATCCTCTGTCTTCAAAAGTAATCAGTGAAGATGCTGAGTCTGTGAAAGTTTCTCAATAGAACACAAAACATGGTGAAGATGCTTCTTCTTTGCGGCCGCGAGTGAACAGATCAAGTGACATCTGGGCAATGCCTAAGATCAGTACGTAGAGAAAAGTTAGTCCCAGTTGCTCGACCTGGGGATTTAATTAGAGGGACTGCAAGTCAGATTCAAGGAAGGCTGTATAATTACCAATTAAAAAACGTCTCATGTTAATGATTTATTTTATCTGGCCTTGCTAATAAGTCTTGCTAATAAGATGCATCACTCTATGGTGCACACACACATATATATATATATAATTAACTTCTTAACAAATACTCAAATACATAAAAAAACGCGAGATGCGTTCAGAGTTCAAATAAACTACAACTCCCGCTAAGCAGCAAGGCATGCTGCATAGTTCAACCAGAGCCATTTAACCAATAAAATGCAAGCAGTGTATCACATGACTATTCAAACGCGACTGTTCTCATAATTTAAAATGCGTTTCATTTGTTTTCTGTTGGGGAGGTAGATTTATTACTTCTTTTTTTTGTTTGTTTTGGTGTGGAAACACGCATGTATAATTTGTCAATAAGGAGTACAGCAGCAGTTCGTTGGACTCTTTAAGATTAACATCTGAAGTATATTTATATAAATGTAAATGTATGTGGAGTTCTGGCTGGACAGGGGGCACTGATAGCTAGCTGGTTAGCCTTTTGGCCTTGGTAACAAGTTTACCTGACTTTTGTTATCTAGCTGGCTAGCTATAATTATTATTTTTTAAATACATAAAACGATCGCACTATTTTGAGGTAAGTTACGTTTGCCTGATATATTCCATCGTGCCAACTCCCTGATTATTTTAATACTTAACTAATCCGCCTTTACTTGCGTGATCAGTGTGCAATATCGTTTGTTAATGTCAGGTTAAACGGAAGGTGGAAATGCTAATTGTTATTTTAGAGTTCTGTCGTTGTTTTAGTTTGTTAATGTGAAAGGTATTATTAATACAAGATTTATAGCACTAAGCATTGAAAAAGCGTTTGATTGCGTCGCCTCTAATGATACGTGTTTGTTTTTAAAGCCTGTTTCTCTGGGAATTCATTTTTCTTCTTGAAGATAATGACATCTATATCCCAAACTGGTAACGTTGGCTTTACTTTTCCTTTCTTCAGTTGTACGTTTTATTAGTTACGTGGTAAGGGTGTGACTGCAATAACCATATATGAAATGCTGAATGAGGTATTCGCATGTGTAGAACTGATTTTAAACCTTCCAGGAGACGAGAATGAGAGACACTAGGAAAAAACTCCTCGTTTCAGCTAACCATTTCTGGGGTGAAATCTATCTGAAGTCAATTATACGAATAAGGTTGTTTTTATTTCAGATTTCATCTCCTTGGCGGAGGAGGAATTTGATTTTGATGTTTCCCTGTCACCTGTCAGGTGTGTTTCTTTACAAGCCGTTGGATCCCATGTTTAGTGTTTAGTGTTTCGTGTATTGTGCTTGTCTAGTATGGTTCTTACGATTTCTTTTCCTGACCTTAAACCTAAAAGTTCACTACTTGTCTCAGCTTTGTTTATAATACAAAAAAAACCAAAAACAACTTAAAGTAACATTGCTAGAGTCCCCATGCCTCTCCATCACCACAGCAAACCTGTTTTGTTGTTTTCAGTGGAGAGGAGGAGGGAGATGAAGTTTTCCTGGGGAGGGTCAGTCACAAGGAGAAGAGTATCTCGGTTGGGGGGGTCGAGACTCTCGTGAGGAAGGACACCAGCAGCGGGTACTCCCTGGGAGAGGAGCCTAGCTGGAGTCCTCTTGCAGGAGACAAGTTTGGGGAGATCTTCAAAGAGGCTCATCTGCTAGCAAAACAGATCGAGAGGAGCAACGACGGTGAGCCGACAGCGCAGGTGGTCACCAAGTCTGCCGTGGACAAAGCGCTGGTGAAGGAGAGGTTCCTGGAAGACCCCAGGGCCAAACTGAGCGCGTTTGGCAAACCGGCAGACCCGGCCCTCAGCCCCATCAAACGAAAGACCTTCTGTGTTAAGGACAGTCCCATGAAACGGCTGCCCCCGGCCATACAGCAGCGACTCCTGAAGGACGGCAGGGCAGCTAGTGGACCTCCCACGAAGAGGTCCACCAGCACGTCCAGCCCAGCCAAAGTGTGTAAGGCTCAGCCCGCCTCCACCCTGAGAAGTAAAGCTGGATTTTCCTACACCAAAGCAGGAGTCCTGCCCAACCGGCACGTTGTGCCAGGAGGCGCCCAGCTCTCCACAAAGACGAGACTGGCGCTCCCAGATACGGTAACCCACTTCCATTCTTGAAGGTGTCATAAACAAGCAACTTTTTACTTTAGCATGGTCAAGCAGAAACAGTTGGTTTGATTATAACAAAAGATGAGATTGGCAGAGCGTTTTGCCCCATTGAGCTGAACCAGGAAGTGTGGCTTGCTAATGGATGGTGTGGGGGGGGGGGGGGGGTTTGGGAGACTCAGGCTGGTGTTGGTGTCATTCCAGGGTAAACCGGAGCGGAAGCACAGCCCCTCTGGCCGGAACCTCAGCAGCGCTGGTTCCTCTGAGGACCTCCACTCTGACACTGCCAGTGTGGCCTCCGACATCAGCGATTCCTCCTTCAACGCCAGCTTGCCTGGGAGGAGGGCTATCCCAGGTCCCAGGAAGGTAACGCGCTTCGGACAGGGAGTGATCGCACCCAGGCTATTGTTTACTAGGTTTGACCTCGCTGAAGCTACATTTGTGTTTAGTCCGGACTCCAGAGGCCCCCGGCTGTGAAAGCTCCAGCACTGCAGAACAGAAGGATTGCGGAGAGGAAGAACACGTCGTCATCTTCCTCCTCCGTGTCCAGCATGAACTCTAGTCTGTCCATCTCCCCCTCAGGGAAAGGTGAGGGCTCTGGTCAAGGCCTGTGGGAACGTTGTGTGGGTCGGTTCATGTTGGAACTTCAAGTACACACCGATCGAACCGTCTCGAAAAGAGTTCTGACTGAAGCAATAACCTGTCGTGATAAAATGGTTGATGTTTTTATAAAGGCAAGATGAACAGCTCCCTGAATTCAGGCCTCAGTCGGATGAAGGCCCGCGGACCGCCCAGTGTGGGAACCCCCACTGCGGGCCGGCTGTCCTGTTCAGGAGTGGGAGCTGCAAAGGGCCGGACTTCCTGTGTGCTGAACCGAGCCCCGGAGCCCCTCGCGGCGACGAGGAAGCCCGCGGAGTCGCGCCCCAGACTGATGAAGTCCACCTCTGTCAGGAAACCGGAGCCTTTCCCAATGCAGACGACCCCCAAGCGAGCGATGGAGCTGCCCAGATCGGGCTCCGTTCCCAGCCTCCCCACCACCTCCGCGATGGCCGACAGTGCCGTCAAGGGCAACCCCAAAACGAAAGGCATCGTTGGCCCGACTCCTACCAGTCAGCTTAAAGGGCCACGTCCATCAGAGTGTGAGTGTCGCTTCATGTTATGACTAGCAATAAAATTCATTCTTGGGTTATTTTTATTTATTAATCTGAATGAAACATTTAGCTGTAAACTTCTCTTTGTAGTTCCCTCTCCTGGTGCACCGCGGATTATGAAGCCGAAACGACTGATGTCTGCCTGCAGCGTTGAAAGGTAGTGGAGCGAGTTGAGTAGTGGAGTGTTGTTAGCCCTTTATCCCCAAGTGAAGAGTATCAAAATCACACGGTGTGATCTCCTCCAGCCTCCTCCAGAAGCCTGTGGTCTCAGCTCCAGAGGTCTTCCAGACCCCCCGTGGGAGAGCCACGTCTGCGGCCTCTGTGTCTAGGACCGGTCGCTCCACCGCGCTACCCACCCCGGTCAGCAGGCGGGTCTCGGGAATCCCCAAGCTGACTCCCAGGCCCAGCCAGACCACCGAGCTGGCTGACCTGCCCACGTCCACCCAAAAGCCTGGTCTGGGGAGGTGAGGCGAGGCCTGAGAGACTGCAGTGCTTTCTACGTGGGCATCATGACATCATCAGGACATGCCAGCAGTATAAACCCAGGCTTTGTGGGATAAAACTAACTGTCAGTGGTTGATTTTCTCTTAGTAAGATTCCCATCTGTGATTTTTATAGATTAAGGTTTGGCTTGATTAACATTCTTTTTAATATAAACTTGGGTGCAAGACCTATTTAATAGGTTATTTCTGTACAGGACAAGAAAGTATTGAATGGAATGTTTAATCCCCATCCTGTTCTCTCTTCTCTAGCCCTGCTTTGGGGAAGATGGCCCAGCAGGAAAGAGCCCTGGTGTCAGGCGACGTTCCCAGCGAGGAGCCCCTTTCAGCCCTTCTTCAGCCCCGTTCCCTGGTCTTCTCTCTGGAGGAAGACTCTGCGGAGTCCCCCCTGACTGCCCCCCTCCCCAGCAGGCCTGAAGACTCCTCTGAACATGCCAAGGAGCTGCCCCTGGAACAGGAACACAGCCTTGGGGAGCAGGGTGGCACACTGAATGGGGATCTGCCCCGCCCTGGGGAGCAGGGTGGCACACTGAATGGGGATCTGCCCCGCCCTGGGGAGCAGGGTGGCACACTGAATGGGGATCTGC
>JAOYSI010001619.1:0-16909 GCA_025775065.1 Hiodon alosoides | reverse complement strand
GAGGAAGCAGGGCCTTTTAAAACGACGCATTGCTGCCCGCTTAGTCACACTCTGGGACACATATGCACACACACATGCACACCACACACGCACACCACACACACAGCAGACACACAACCACACACACACACACACGCACACATACACACAACCACACACGCATACCACACACACAGCACACACACAACCACACACACACACACGCACACATACACACACACACACACAACCACACACACACAGCGCACACACAGACACAACCACGCGCGCGCACACACACACATGCACACGCACACACACACACAACCACACAACCACACACACACGCACGCACAAATGCACACACACACCACACACACACACACACACACACACACATACACACACTAATCAAATGCAAGGCAAATCACAACACACATATGTGCACTCATGGTTACATTGGATTAAAAAAAAGAACACATAGGGTTAATAATCTTGGTAAAGCTCTTGCATGGGCCAGGACAGGACTGGTGATTGGGTCACAGGCAGAGAGACACAGAGAGAGGTACCAAAGCACAAAAAACCCACCTCTGGTCCGTGACGATGTAACCGTACTCCTCCCGAACCTGGGAGCCCGTTTCCTCCTTCTGAATAACACCTGAGCCTTTGGAGCTCTTCCCCTCAGACTCTGCATTGCCCGACAGCTTAGTGGGCACCGGCACGGTGCCCCCCACTGTGACCGACGGGGTTAGTGGGAGGCCTCCCGTCACAGGGGGTGCCTCGGGGAGGAGCTGGGCTACTGGTGCTGAGATGGTGGAGGGGGCCGGCAAAGGGGCCTTTTCTCCTTTGTGAGTCATGGAGCCCTCCATCAGCTGAGTCTGTGAAATAAAAGGGCACTGTCATCATCTGGGGTATTATTGTGCATGTGTCTGAAATCCTGCAATCAGTTTTCTTCTTCATCAAAGCACGCCTTCATAAATAAAATATCTGTGGAGTCAATCTGACAGCATACTCCGACAGCATTCTCTGAAAGAGCACTTCTAAATGTGTACATACTGACACCCTGTGGTCATCTTGTAGAACAACAAGCAAAAGTCTAAAAGCCTATTTAGGATCAGAGAGCTACCAAGAAAGGGGGCTTTGGTAAATTCTAGAAAAGCCTCTAGACTTAAGCTAACGCATTGATTTAGGAAATTGACAACAAGTCTTATTTCCATGGAAACCATGTAACGGAGCCACTGTGAAAACGTAAAATGTCAGGAACCGCGGAAAAATCAATGCAAAGTAAACAGCAAGCTTCCTCTTTCATTATTACTCTTCATTTGCTTAGCAGATGCCCCCTATCTCAGGATTTTAACCTACACATTTTCTAGTTGCGGAACTTACCTTTTTTATTGTGACTGCCCCATCCTGGTTCTGATCTGAAGGGAAAAGAGAACAGTGTTGCAATGTTGTCTCAACAATAACTAACATCAGCAGTTTAGTGGACAAAGGCAGTGCCACGTGCAGTTAGTGTGCGATGTGGTTTCAACCGAGGAGGTGCCATACGCCATCTGTGCATGATGTGGTTGCATGCAGTCGATCCTCAGGCCAGGGTACTGTGCTAGGGTCAACCTGCAGTGCACAGGCTACCTGTGGGGAGTTGGGCGTACCTGGGGCATCTGAGCCCTTAGCCTGCATAAGCTGTAGGGCAGTCAGCAGACTGTTCAGCTGCTGCACAGACAGGTCCTTTATATCAATGCCATATCGCCCCAGCATTGAGGAAATCCTCCTCAGAGTCACATCTGTAAAGGGAAAGGGGTGGACAATCAAGGTCAACGCAGGGTACAGGGTACAGGGTACAGGGTACAGGACAAGGGGTACAACAAAGGGTGCATGACTCCGGGATGCCATGTGAGACACTCACCGTCCAAGCCAGAGGGAGCGCTGTAATCCTGAGGAGCCTTCTTGTGCTGCCGCCGGCTATCAGCATCCTCCTCCTGCAACACGTAATCCTCCGAATAGTCCAGGGGAAAATCCAGGTCTTGATAGAAAGGGGATGAAGAGAGAGCTGCTGCCACCCGGTGGCGGGAGGACTGCGGTGCGGAGGCCAGGTAGAGGGTCAGCATGTCTTGGAGAGCCTGCCGGTCTCGGTCCCCAGGGCGGGGCGAACCCCCACCTGATCGAGAGGATGGACGTGGGTACACTCCATCTGCCAAAGAGTTCAGAGACCGCTCCTCCTCCTCCTGGTATCCATACTGTAGGGGGGAAACACAGAAAAACCGACAGATGGACACCACCCAGTGAGTGCAAGACAGACACAGTATATGTGTAAATGCGACATTGCGTGTCTGCATTTGTGTATGTGTGTGTGAGAGTGTGTGTGAAAAAACACATGTGTGTTTGGATCTTTGGTTACGTGTACAGGTGTATGTATGTGTGTGTGTGTTTATCTGAGTAAGCGTGTCTTTTCACGTGTGTCCAGGATGTGTGTCTGTGTTTCTGTTTGTTGCTCTGTACCCAGTCAGACCTGGTGGTAGGTATAAGGGTCCAACAGCGGTGCCTGCATGCGGAGTGAGGCCTGGGGTGGGTCCGACAGAACCACGTAGTCCAGGTAGCGCTGGGCGGGAACAGGACGAAGATGGTCGACACCAACCCGAGGCCTGGAGGAGGACTTCTCTGATGGCTGGGAGGATCTGGGGGAGGAAGGGGAGGAGGAGAGCCAATAGTACTGCATGAGCACCCGGGCGCTGGGAGGAGTGGGTGATTGGCGTCTGTCCAAGGGTCCTTACTGTGATAGGGGGGCGTCCCGAGGTCGGGCAGGTGTGGAGCTTTTGGGTATGCGGCTCAGCTCCTTAGAGATGATGTACTGGACAATGTCATCCTGCCAGGAAAGGCCTGCAGGGAACACGGGTTTGGGTCAACAGTCACAGCAGATCAGAGTTGAAACCAGGGTTTGTGACAAGTTCAAGGGCATTTAGTTCTATTTTTGTTCAGTTTCTGATAAAAGCCATTCAAAAGCCATTATTGACTTAGTGATAGATAATTATTATATACTACATAACATAATATCATGGCGTAAAATGAACTGACGAATCACAACAAAGGTTCATTATTTTGAGGGTGTTAATGATCAAGAACAAAAGCAGCTACTGCAGTTGTATATCGATCTATATCTGCTCAATGTAAGACCTTGTGAACTTCATGTGACTTCACTTCTAAAACTTTTCTGAGTATTGAGAGACAGAAATTCCATGCGATTCTGGCTGTGACAGTGAGTGCACAAGCTCACCCTGTCCCATGAGCTGTTTTAGCACATCCTGTAGTCTCTGTAGCACGGGCACTGACACCTGGTACAGCACCCGCGCCTGCCTGGAGTCCTGGCACTGTCCGAAAAGCCTGTCTGGAACAACATGGAGGATCATTTCAACACCTCTCAGGATGTCTTAGCACCTGTCCATAACTATTTGTACCTGTCAGTGCCTGTCAGTGCCTGTCAGTACCTTTTAATACTTGTCAGTACCTTTCCCGTCGACAGCCGTCAAAACCTGACAGTACTTTTTTTGTCAATCATTGTCAATTACTGTCAATATCAATAACTGTCAGCACCAAAGCATTCTGAAATGTGCATACATAAACATACTGTAAACAATCACGCAAAGGCACAAATAATCAAATGTGTATATAAATAAAGTTTTAAATAAATAAAGGTGATGGGTGTTTGAGTGTCATGACGTTTTTATTTGTGTTTCAGTTCAATTCCGGCATAGTGCAGGTCCCTGAACAGTGCCTAAAGTAAAGCCAACCCCTCATCCTCTCTACCTAATTCCACATCCTAAAGACCAAACCAAATGGATGACTCATTGCTATTTATAGTAAATAACTGGCATTCTTAGTGGTGAAAGGAGAGATGAGATTTGGATTCAAATAATGCACAAAAGATCTGGGACAGGAGAAAGACATTCAGCAGAAGGTGCTTATGATTCAGCGTGTGTGTGTGTGTCATTTAAGTGTGAGACAGACACTGTGAATCCTTTGTACTTATGTATGCCATGGTATGTGTGCATGCTTGAGTGCGTGTCATTTACGTGTGAGACAGACACTGTGAATCCTTTGTACTTATGTATGCCATGGTATGTGTGCATGCGTGTGTGTGTGTCATTTAAGTGTGAGACAGACACTGTGAATGCTTTGTACTTATGTATGCCATGGTATGTGTGCATGCATGTGTGTGTGTCAGGGAAAGGACCAGTGGAATAGAGTGTGTGTTGAATGTTAGTGACTCATCCCCTTCCTGAGTGAATTGACTGTGGGGGAGTTGACGCTGTTGCTGTCTGCCTAATGATGTCAGCGTTGCCAGGGAGATGTTAGGAGAAGAGCTGTGATTGGGCTTCAGGAGAGCAGCAGGTGACAGAGAAAGCCTTGGGTCTGTGTTTACACTCCCTACCCTGAAGAAGGTAATACAGATGCACACACACATACACCCCCACACACATACGCACAGACCACACGCATAACAAATAAAGAGCAAAGAAAAAAATCCCACAAACACAGAGAAAGTCCAAGATATTAATATTTTACTTCAGATTTGTATTGGTTCTTTAAGCTTTAGTGAACCTAATAGAAAGCAATGATCTTATTGTGATGCCTTTACAGATCACGAGTAAGATCACCGAGACAAGATCCTGGGAACAGCAGAGGACAGAAGAACTCATAGTGCATGGGATGAGGGTTAATGTAGTTTTTTTCCGAATGGGGACATCTCTTCATTTTGTCATTTGAGGATTTGTGAATCCACAGTTCCAATGCTTACCATCCGAGCAAAACTGTTCCTTGGAGCACAACTTCTTCTCAAACAGACACCCTGGGAGAGCCACAGACAGCCAGGAAAAAGAGGGCGGGAGAGAGAAAGAAGCGTATGAGAATACATCAGAATATTTGCCTGTGCACAGTGCTCTGAGCACTGGTGGAGAAGCTACTTGTTTGTTGAAGAGGAGCAATTGGTTCATTGGCTTTGAATGGTCTACTCTTTCACAAACAGATTTAGAAAAAAATAAAAATAAAAAATAAAATAAACCTGGAGCCAGATGCGACGCCGTCGGGCGTTCAACGCTCACACAGGTCACACACACTCTGCGTACTGTTTGTTATGCCTCACACAGGTCACACACACTCTGCGTACTGTTTGCTACGCCTCACACATTTTACACACTACTGGGCACGTCGCTGTCACCGAGCAGAGATTAGGGCAGGGATGCAGGGTCCCTAATGCCCAGCAGTTAAATACAGCAGACACACAGTACAAGCTACTGGCGATAGACTGCTGAGTGAAACCGGTGTGCATCACTTCTGACAATTGAACTCCCCTTCTGCCCAGGACTGGACCGGGACATGCAGAGAGAGGGGAGCCTGAACCCCAGCAAGTGTGTGAGCCTTGTCTCCACACTGTGGGAAACCCCTGAGCTCGACAAACAGCACTGTCAGCAGAACGCAGGAAAGCAAACACAGATAAAGAGGCTGGTTGATAATAATAATAAAAAAACAGGTGAGAGTAAAACTGCAGCTGTGCAGGGGGAGGGGGAGGGGCAGCGTGAAAAGAAGAGTGGGCAGATTAAAGGTGAGAGTGGGCCAGAGTGAAAAGAAGAGTGGGCAGATTAAAGGTGAGAGTGGGGCAGAGTGAAAAGAAGAGTGGGCAGATTAAAGGTGAGAGTGGGCCAGAGTGAAGGTGAGAGTGGGCCAGAGTGAAGGTGAGAGTGGGGCAGATTAAAGGTGAGAGTGGAGCAGATTAAAGCTGAGAGTGGGGCAGATTAAAGGTGAGAGTGGGGCAGATTAAAGGTGAGAGGGGCCAGAGTGAAGATGAGAGTGGAGCAGGTTGAAGGTGAGAATGGGGCAGGTTGAAGGTGAGAGTGGGGCAGATTAAAGGTGAGAGTGGGGCAGGTTGAAGGTGAGAGTGGGGCAGGTTGAAGGTGAGAGTGGAGCAGGTTGAAGGTGAGAGTGGGGCAGATTAAAGGTGAGAGTGGGGCAGGTTGAAGGTGAGAGTGGAGAGATTAAAGGTGAGAGTGGGGCAGGTTGAAGGTGAGAGTGGGGCAGATTAAAGGTGAGATTGGGGCAGATTAAAGGTGAGAGTGGAGCAGGTTGAATGTGAGAGCGGGGCAGGTTGAAGGTAAGAGTGGGGCAGGGCGGGGGACACTTCCCTAGCATCGTTCAGAGAGAACCGAGTGAATTTCCGAATCCAAAAAAACTCAAGTGCTGACTGTTGATTTCTGAAACAGATGGTGCATTCCACAGTGCAAATGAATGAGTCACGGTGAAGAACAGACGAGTTGAGAGAAGGTTTTCGCCCCTGGCGCCAGTGGGGACCTCCAGGGATGGAGGACATAAATGTTTGGCACCGTTCCAATCCTCCACACCACCCTGAGAGCCAGCACCAAGCTGAGCCTCAAGAATGGACCAGACCAAGACCTCCTGCCAGGGCCTCCAGATATTAACGTAGGCCTGAACTAATAACTATAGCCAACCTTCACTTCCACAGATGGCTCTGAAGAGGGAGCGGCGTCCTTGGTCCCCGTCAAAACCAGAAAAAAACATGTAAATCAGGCCATCTTACATCTGAAGCAATTTGCTGAAAACCGTCTTGAGGGGGGAGTTTCCTGTTTGTGGTGCCCTGAATCCACACTGTGACTCCTCCTCTCAGGAATGTCGGCTGGGACAGGATTGGATAACAGAGCTATGGGCATCGGATCCGATTGGCTTGAGGTGCTACCAATAAAATTATGCCATTGCTTGTCAAAATTGACAGTGACAAGCAAAAATAAAAGCAATGTGGAACGTGACCACAGCCTGATGAGTCATCAGGCTTCTGTGAAAGAGCTGTCCACTACTGAGAGAAAATGTCTAATTTAATGCAACTATCTGTTCTGATCTTGAGCTTGTAGATTTTTGAGATTTCTTAAAAGGGAATAAAACATTTTACCCATGAAAAGAAAGCAATATCCCTTTTTTTTTACTGTTTTGAATGTGTAAAAAGCGTTCTGAGTGTAAATGTGTAAAAGGCGTTCATTTGCATTTACTTCAGCTCCAGCACTAATAATCTGAATTCTGTGCGCTGTCAGGGATGTGGGTGGGGTGGGGGTCGGGTACGTCAGTGGTGAGTCAGCCCCATCCCCAGCGGGGGCAGAGAAATATAGTACGGATGGAGAGTTTAGACCCTCCCTCTCCATGGCTGTTCCTTGCACCATTCAACCCCCCCCGAAATCTTTTCCTCTTAAGTGATTCCAAACATCGTGTATGAATGCTGTCTCTTTGTGAGCGTTTGCGATCATAGGTTTTACCTTTATCTACCTGACATTTACAGAGCTCTTAAACTACACCTGGAAGTTCACACCTTTAGGGAGGGGTGCCTTCAAAGAGCCTGCAGTGGGCAGTCTGAAAACATCTTCTGTGTGTGGGAGCACATAGACAATGGGCGCAGTGCACTAATGTCAGAGTCACAGACAGCAACGATCACTTTTAAATTACTCCACTTACTAGAAGACTGTGTGGATTGGCTTCATAGGGGAGGAGATGTTAATGGTCAACTGGCCTCAACTGCTAAAACCAGTTGAATTAACAGCAAAAACATCCAGATTCAGTAGGTAGAATTGTGGTGAAGGTGTTACTGTCGTACTGAATGGATTCAGATCCATCTGTTTAGATGGATAAATTGTAACATTGTCAACCATGTAAGTTGCTCAGCTAAGCAGCTAAAGCAATGGGCTGAAATAACGCCTAGCTTTGCAGAATGAGGACAACGTATCACGGATCTTGAAGAAATTTGAAGAAATTCTAACAGAAGTCACACATTAAAGGTTGTCACTTCTTGCTGCAATGTATTTCTGAGTGTTTTTTTTTAGCCGAGGACATGTTTCACACTTGCACAGCAACCCGTGAATATAGTAACCGTCTGCACTGCTTGCAGTGATGTCTTATTTGTCATCTGGCCATCCACCGACTAGAGGCTCATTCGAGCATCAGAATCGGATGTTACAAACCCTGGCTGTGAGTCCACAGCTGGGCAACTTTACCATTACGTCATAACTGTTAACAAGGTTACCATTACATTGTCACTGTTAACAACTTTACCAAAACCTCTTCACTGTTAACAACGCTATTACATCATCAGTCAGCAACCATTTCCTCATCGCTGCTAATGTGCTGAAGCCTGTATTCTGTAGTGACCAGGAATGAGGGCGCTCATTCAACCCATTTCCTGCACGAAATCAGCCACATACCAGACAGCAGATACTACTCACCACCTCCCTTTTCCCACATGCACGTGGCTCTTTCAGACAGCAGATACTCCCCACATCCTCCCCGTTCCCACACACATGGCTTTAGTCACATATTTTACTTGCTTTCGTACATACTTTTGTATGCGTCTTTTTTGTTGGTACCGTTTAGGCATAATGGAAACTATGCAAGACACTCTGGATTAGAGCTTTTGATAAATAACTTTAGATATCAAAAGCGAGTGTCTCGATGGTGCAATTATTCTTGCCTGTATTTAGTGAACAACGCTAATTCCTTCTGAAATATTCATAGGTTGTATTTAGTGAACAACGCTAATTCCTTCTGAAATACTCATAGGTTGTATTTAGTGAACAACGCTAATTCCTTCTGAAATACTCATAGGTTGTATTTAGTGAACAACGCTAATTCCTTCTGAAATATTCATAGGTTGTATTTAGTGAACAACGCTAGTTCCTTCTGAAATAATTGGAACAGGTTTTGGTTTATACAGATGTCCAGAGCCAGTGAGACCTGCATATGAGACGTACACGTGAGACATGCACACAAACGTGCGCGTGAGACGTGCATGCGAGGACTGACACAAATGTGAGTGACGGGAGATCGTCGTAAGTAGGGGCCGGTTCCCCGATCCCACAGATTTCCACGGTGTCTCTAATTAGTGAAACGGGGAATAAGTGGAGCACATGGTAGTTTAGCAAAACAATTTATTTTATTTAACGATTGTAGGTTTGATTGAAACTAATCTTTAGCACTCTTGACTACCTCAGAGCTATAGAGAAGGTTTCGTGATATTTGGTGGTCGCTGTCTCTGGTGCTGAAACTCCAAGACCCCTAGGCAGCGTCACTTGCGTCTGGTTACTCATCGTAAAACTTAAGAGGCGACCATCAGAGATTCAGCTAGAGAACGGGTTGTCCCTAACCACATTCAATAAATAAAACAGAATTCCCCAGAATTATACGGTGTGCAGGTTATGACATACTAAACAAAGAAATACATAAAATCACAATAACTGTTTACAACATGCTACTCAGAATTAAAACTTAAAATTATTGGAGGTTCAAAACATCTCATTACAGACTCTGCAATCCCTAGGATGCAAAAACCAAAAACAACAACAACAAAAAAACAAAAAAACAATAGCAATGTAGCTCGATCATACAATCTTGGCAATTTAAATAAAATCATTTTATCACTCTTTAGTGAAATTTAACCGTTTAGTTTAGATTGTAACTGCAAAAATGGTTGAAACTATTGATACTAGAATATCTGCCCGTTATTATATCAATTTGGCATTGTTGTAATTATTCCCTGTAATCATCCTTAACATTTAAAGGACAAACACGCGGCGCTAAAATTAAAATTAACACAATTTATATTTGTCCTTCGGACTTCGGGCATTTACGTTGGCTAGTTTAAGTGAAGTCACGTTGACGTGTCAGGAATGTACGTTTATTTTTATTGTACTTGGTAGCCAGGGTAATCTTGTCATGGCAAATAGAAATTATTTTACTGCAGTCACAGAACCACGCAGAAGAAAAGCATTCCACTCTGCCGGTCTGGGTGCACGAGTTTCAGCTGGAAGTGAAATTGATTATTACAGGTATTTCTGTTTCTTCCACTACTACAAGTCTTAGAGGGACTACCACCAAACTGCAGTTACAAATAGGACAACCAACATAAGAAAACACGTTCACAAAATGTCTGTGAAAAATTACAAATAATGTTATAGATCACGAAATCATAAAATGCAGTTAGGGTGTTGTCCGATAACGGAGCCGAAGTGTTTTAAGAGGTAGATGAACGGAGTCATTATGGTGTTGTTTACCACAGACCCACCAACAGTCTTTTTTTTCCCCAGAAGAACGATTTTCAGAACCGATTTTACATCCGTTTTCCCATATTTACATATCGATGACGCAAGTGTATTTCCATGTTATCCATCATTCCGCCTGAAACAATAATGTATTAAAACCTTAAGTACGCAAATGGTCTAGATACCGTAAAAATCGACAGTACATTGGAAGCTGAATACATTTTTCGACCGCATTACTATCAAACGGTCCTCTGACTCCAAACCTCCCAACAACAAATCAGAGCGATAATTTGCTGTGGCGAATTATGCATTTTTCTTTATCTTGCCTTTTAAACTTACCATAACAGTTTATTTGTTTAGTGCTTATGTAACATGCCACCGGAACCCTGCCACGAGACATAAAAAATACATATGGCAGTATATTTATTATCTGTCAACTCATATATCACGATAACTAATATGTCTATTATAACTTGAATCAACGGATAGCAAATGTACGTTACTGTGGTTGTTGCCACCTCCCTTACTTTAACTCTGCGGTATAATCCAGTTTCCGCTGCTAGTTGAAATTTCTTACCGTATCTGCTTGACATCCCAAGCTGATAGCAGATAGTCATCAAGCAGAAAACGTTCCATAGCCGCGGGTGCTTCATGTTACCCCCACCAGAGCACAGGGGCTAAGAGATACCTTCGTTTATTTTATTTTTTAAGTCCAGTTCACGCCTTCATGTTGAGGAGCATGCTACCGCATATTGGCCCAAACCTGGGAAACCTCGGTGGAAGTGCTCTTAACGATGTGTGTGCGTAAGAGGGTGGAAAACATATGGAGACACGCAGAAAACCCGGGACCACGAGATACGGATTCGGATCGGGAATCTTGGACTGTTTTCTGTTTTTCTTTCAGTCGAGTCGGTTTGGGGGACATAAACGATGATGTCATAGAGACGACGCACCTCCTGCAAGATGAAGAAACGAATGTTCTCAATCGATCGCGAGAGTGAAGACTGGCCGTGGGGTGTTGAAAGCTATTAAGTCTACAGAGGACTGAAAACCACAGTAAAACATTAATTTCGACGGAATGAAACGTTGGTGTTGACCTTGTGTTCATAACCTTTCTCTTACTATGGGCGGCGGTGTGTCTCTGACAAGATCGTACTTCGTTTCTGTCTGTGATTGGGGCAATCTGGCTATGTGCCCGCCGGTACATACTGTAGTTTATGACGCCAGTATAGAAAGCTTGGTGGCAGGCTCCAGATTCGCGAAAAAGAACATGTGCAGTGCTCAGAAACAGGTGAACGTCACACCTTCGTGGCAGATATTTCCAATAAAAACTAGTGGACAAAAGGCATCGCATTTATTCGTGTTCGTTTTGTGCACACAAAAACAAGAGTAGGTTACAGGTTGGTCTTCTACTTGATGCAGGCCTATGGATGTCGCTCGCCGCCCACGAAAGTAGGCTGCTATGTGGCTACGCAGATCTTAAAGCGTGCCGGCGGAGAGTGTGAAATTTAGGGTGTGACTAGTACATTTTTCTCTGTAAGATTTTTCTTTAAAAAAAGTTTGAGTGCAATTTAAGTGAAGTGTCCGTTACTTTTTAATTATATGGGGCTTATTTTAGACTTGCTGGATTTTTTGCGACACAGCCTCAAACCAACTCACTAAAGCAAATATATTGGTGTCCTGGTGTTGTAAAACAAATAATCTAATTCAATATTTTAAAAATACAAAAAGTAAATTAACCTTAAGGCGGGGCAAGGAAACAGGGACTTAGGCAGAGATAATGGACATGTTACCAGATGGTTGCCAGTTCGAATCCAACTGCGGCTGTAAACACTGACCAAGGGTAACAAAATAGGTTCTGGGCGTAAAAATGTAATAATATGAGCCATGCTAGTTCTCAAGATGTCTCCTTGGCAACCAATTAACAATAACGGAAGCTTTTATAAAGAGAGGGCCTGGGTAGGAGGTTGTCTTTGCGGCCATGCCTTGTTTAACTTAGTGGGAGGCTTCTGCGTGGGCCCGCTTTCAGTCCTTCAATATTTCATTCAGCATCGCCACCCTCTGTTATGTCCCCTCATCATCCGCATTCTTTCTCTGGGCTGTGGTTTTATCTTGGCACAAAGCAAAAAGTATCAAATAGTGAGACGCGCAACACCGAATAAGCTTTATAAATCAATTAAATATTGACGGCACATCCTCTATTTAACATCCATGAATCTAGAGTGACACCGAGTGGACATATTATGTCACTACAAGAGACAGGAATTTGGGCTGCGCAGACGTTGAATCGCTGATTGAGAGGGGACAATGACCATTTGGAGCGGAGTAAGTGGGCCTCGTTTATATCTTATTATCTTTAAATCAAAATAATCTTTATTTACCTTTCCAGATCTTTCGAGTAATCAGGGTATTTAAAAATTTACACTTAAAATAACTGACAGCAGTAAAGTCAATTATAATTGTTTTCATTAGTGAATGAGTAATGTTCCGTATCGGTGTCTGATTCCCCCTCCAGTCTCTTCATAGTTTGTGTCAAACTATATTTGGAAACGTGTCAGGCTCAGCACGTTTCCCCACTTTTCACAATCATTTATTTCGATAAACTTTATGTATCCATCAACAAACAACTGTTTACAGACAAATTATTTGCTGGCACAGAGGACAGAAATCTGCATGCATGCAACACACTCAGTCAGATATGACCCTGTCACTGCCTGCTTGCATGTTTAAATTCCACATGCATTGTTCACTTTAATGGGATTTTTATTTGTATTATCCGCTGGGGATGTTACTCTCACCCACAGGATTGTTTGTGCTTTCAGTCACGGACCCAGACACAGCAGGTAAGAGCCACGTGCAGGTGATAATCTCCAAATTAAAGCCTGCATTCTCACATGGCTTTGGGAGGGGAGGTTCAGCCCCTCTCCTTTCGCCACTGCAGGGCAGGATGTAATAATAAGCTACCATGAGCTGTGCATGGCTGTATAATACCACTAGACTGAGAACATTATTTAGGTTTTAACATTTCAGGAAAGAGAAAACAACGGATGTTTCTACATAATTAAAAATAGTCACTTGCCTCGTTGTTTTACATGAATTCCCACCCAGCTATTAAATGTTACTGCAGACAATGTTACACTTGGCAGATACGAGAGAATAATGTTTCAGCTTTATATTTCCGATCTGTGATTTTATCATTGCAGACTAGACAGACTTATTCGGCCGGTCTGATCACAATGAGCCCTATTTCCATCCATAGCTCCCTCGTCTCAGGGAGCACAATCAATCAATCAATACATCTAAAAAAGGCATTCATTATATGTTATTGTTATTTTTTCACAACTGAATTGTAACAAAGCGCGGGCGAGGTAGAATTTTCCAGAGGGAATCCGAAAAAGAGACCCAGTGCCCTTTCGACAGACATTCTGAAGGGCTATTTCTGCTCAGCGAGAGAAGCTGCCATTCCCGTAAAAATCTGCAAATGTGTCACACTCGCACACCACACTCTATACTTATACCCTCACTCTCTTTTTGCCTCTCACTATACAGGCATCTGTATGTGTGTGTTTGAGCCAGTTGCCTGGCAACGGCGGTATGTTTAGAAAAAGCCCACCCACCCCCCCCCAGCCCTAGCAACACTAACTTCATCCCGACACTGAATCACGCTGTTTGGCATTTAAAACCAGAGACCAGGAGACTCACCCCCACCCTGGCACTTGCCCCACATGGAAAGCTGGCCAGCCCACATACTTATCCCATGTCGACTTGACAGTGCACACTGGGGCGACCCTGCTCCTTGACGGCCACCTGCCCCGCTTTCCACAAGGCGTCGCGCCACATGTTTGGAATGCTGCCTGATTCCGGCAATGGGAGGAGTTGCAGCGCGTGAAATTTTTTTTTTTTTACAGCTAGGAGAGGGAAAAATAAAATATCTGACACCCTTATCGATCCCCCATCCCTACTGAACCCTGCTGCCGGGACCTTAGACAGGGAGTGCAGTGTGTTCAATCCATGGTGGTTGCTGGTCCTCATTTGTCTGTCCTGATTAACCCACCGTAGCTCAAGACGGTACTGGTCTACGCTGAGAGTTCTATCAGCTCGATGAGGTTGGGTTTCCGATCTTCTACACATGTGCGGACGGCAGAGCCCACTCGCTCTAAAAACTCTATCTGCCTGCGTTCTCTGCATGTTTTAATCTCAAATCTGTCTGAAACTGGTCTGCACACAAATGTAAAAAATGTGTTTTACCGACTTGTTTTACTGAACTTAGGGTACCATAGAGCTATTTCTGAATGACAAAAAGCTCAACAAGCTACAGAAGGCCCAGAATTTCGTGGTAACGGTTGGAGTCGTCCGTGTGAAGCTGCCCTCTGAAGCCTGAAGTCCCGCATACAGTACAAAGTTCTTACACACCTTCCCTGCTACTCAGATCGTGAACCACTGGCCTTCTCTCTATGCCCAAAGAAGGGCTGTCCTCTGTGGGTGATAGATCTAATTTTTCTCTATTTAGCTTTTTATACTGGCATCATTTGTTCTAGGAATGGTATATTAGTGTACTGCTGAGGTGATTCGTGTCCAGTGTCCGAATGGTATATTAGTGTACTGCTGAGGTGATTCGTGTCCAGTGTCCCTGGGTTTTAGAAAGCAACCATATTAATAAATGAATAAATAAATAAATAAAATATATTATTATTATAATTTTTAGACACTAGTGAGTTCAGAGCAATGTCGCTGACTGGAAAGATCACCCAGTCAGATAAGGCCTGGGAAAGTGGGGCAAATGTCAGTTTCCGCCTTGTCATCTCAGGTTTGGTCAGCCCATTTCTCTGTCCCGGACTGTGTCTAAGGATCGTTTTACACTAGACTGTGCACGCCACTTTTATTACTCCAAGGGAAGTCTCAAAAGCAAACTTACTCTGGAGAGCCTTGGGGAGTTATTTATGTTCTTAAATAAATTTGTAATCACCACTTGTACCAATGCATCTCAGGCCATTGCTACTAACCCCCATACACTTTCCCTGAACATGGGTACACTCTCCCTGAAAACTCTCCCTGAACATGTGTACACTCTCCCAGAAAACTCTCTCTGAACATGGGTACACTCTCCCAGAAAACTCTCCCTGAACATGTGTACACTATCCCTGAAAACTCTCCCTGAACATGTGTACACTATCCCTGAAAACTCTCCCTGGACACTTTCTTGAACACTCCCTGTCTTTCCCTCGCACTGGCACTAAATTCAATTGTCTGTGAACATTTTTTTTAAGCATACATTTACTTAATAATTGTACTGTGTTTGTCCCTGAACACCTGATAGTGTTTTTGAGGCATACGGTGGGATACAGCACAGCCTACAATAGGCAGCGAGTGAGGACTACCTTGTAAGTCCACCAGGTTAAGTGACATTTTAAAATTTAGAAAGAGATTGTTTTTAACCCACAGAAACATTGTTTAGTTTTTTTTTTGGACAGCTCTCTCTGCCACTTTCCTCCAGCATTTTACAAGCTCTGAAACACGTATTCGGAGGACAGAGGAGAGAGGGTACAGACTCCAACGCTCCTGCGTGCTGCATTCTTTTCCTGATAAACCTTGGGAAGGGCAGTGCCTTAAATAGCCATGGCACCAGGGACTGAAAAAACCCTCCCCCTTTCATTGTTTTTTCCTTGCTTTTTCATTGAGTGGTTCTGGGTTTCTGTTGGGTGACATTTATAGCTCAGCTATATAGCTTGGCTTGGAGTTAATTTAGATCTATATATATATATATATATATATATATATATATTAATGTTTTCATCGTAAGTGTGTCAGCACCATTTCCCCAGGTCGTATTACTGGAGCTTGTAAATGTACTTGGCGAATAAAGATGATTCTGAGTCTAATCATGATTCTAATTCTGTTTCTGAGTCTAATCATGATTCTAATTCTGTTTCTGAGTCTAATCATGATTCTAATTCTGAATGGACGTTCAGCACGGTCTGGTGGTTTTGGTAGGTTGTCGGCTCAATTCCATAGAGAACTGTGGCTGTTATACCCCATAAATCTGCTAAGAGCATCTGGTATTGGCAATAGTCGAATTACTGTCTCCAACACTTAAGAGCAAACATAGAGCAGAACTTGGAAAGAAGACTGGAAGGACGGTCTCCTCTATCACGCTGTGAAAACACTATTATGTGGTCACTGATTTTGGAGCCAGGCCAAGGTGGACTGTAAATGCCTGTGCTTGTACAAGTTTCCAGATCATTTAATTAATTAGTTAAAACATTAGTAAAATCTTATCTATATGTGGATGTCCATAACCCTGACCACTCCTGCATATTGCAAGCCATGCCGGTTTGGGAGGCACAGTTCCTTAAAGAGGGGCTACCTACAGCTTCTGTGCAGACAATGCAACGTCTAGACTGGACCCAAATGTTAGCCGAATGAGATTCTAACGTTAGACTGGGAAAATACTTGAGTACCGGTGAGACGGGCTGTACAAGGGTGGAAGCAGGACATGTCACCTGTCACTCTAGACCCAGTGGGGGGGGGGTGTCGTTAGCCGGCAGTTGCAACAGCAGTCATTTTGTTTGTTTGTCACGCACAGAAGGAATAAGGGGTCACAGAATCACGTCTTGGATGGAAGCTTCTCACCCTGATTGTGACCGTGGGAGCACGGTAACAGCACACACTGAGGTGGTGGGTGTGAATGGGCAGGGCTTCACTTGACTCCGGTTGGCTTCCCGCTTTTAGGGTGGCAGTGTGTAAAGTCATACTTCCTCGCCTTCCCGCCCCCGTGCCGTCCCATCATCTGCACAGCTGCTCCACCCAGGAACCGGACACCAGGATCCATGACAGCTGAGAAGGGGGGG
>JAOYSI010001618.1:0-16910 GCA_025775065.1 Hiodon alosoides | reverse complement strand
CATCCCATCCCATCCCATCCCATCCCATCCCATCCCATCCCATCCCATCAGCCCTTTCCAGTCTAACTAACGTTGACTTTTCTTGACCCCTCTTTTAAAGAGTCTTTGATTGTTTGCACTTGAGTGTAATAACCATCAGTGAAACCACACTCAGGTGCACAATGAGTGCCTTCTCATTGGCATCCCCACCCTCTCTGGTGTTTCCCCGTCTCCTTTGGCCCAACTGCCTAACTCAAGAAACCTTTAGATTGCCATATTGTATTTAGAGTTCCTTAAAAAGTATTAATGACCATTGACTCATATTACTGAATTAAACATTCAATTTCGTTCTATAAGATATTTCAACGGTTCACAGGTGGAGGCCAATGGAAAGATAATTGGGTCCTTGTTAGGGAAATTTCTTTCATCTGTGTAAACACAGGCGTAGAATACTTACTGAAGCCAATTATTATTATTTTTTTATCAGAGCAAAATAGATATGTACCATTTGTAATTAATTAATGTGAGAAAATTTAGGGTCTGAAGACTTAAATTAATTGATTTGCTGATTTGTTAGCAATTCACTGCTTCTGTCCACAGGTATTATTGTTTTACACAGTATTGTTTCTGTGATATAACTGGATAAGGGCGGATGTTAATTGTGTCATAATAAAGCTTTGGAGATCCTCTTTCCCACCTTATTGTTGTCCCACAATTTCCAGATCAAGGTGTTAAGAGTTTTTGTGCTTTAGCGCAATTTTTTTGATAACCAAACACACCAAAGTTCACGCTCACTATCCGTGCTACACGATGTGCCGTGTTGTACTGAGGACAAAACTGACTGGGTCACTTTAATTTACTATTAGTTTTTGGTGCAGGTGGTAATTGTCCACCAATTAGGTTTTTGGCCGGGAGGCTGATTCCTTCCCCTTTTGCCCAGTGTTTCCCTACAAAAGACACCCATATTTCATAAAAAAAAAAAAAAAAGAGAGAGATGTATGATTTACTTTTCTGAATTGAGAGGACAAAAGTGACCTTTGAATTTTCATTTTTAACTATTGTTCTAACATTTGTAACTTTAAACATTTAGCTCAGTCTACTAACAATTTCATAAAATAAAAAATAAAAATAATTTAAAAATATGTTTGTTCAAGGTTGTTAATTCTTACAATAAAATAAGAAATTATCAAGTTTTGATAAACAAAGGATCTTTACTATCCAGTAAATGAAAAGTTTACATCAATTAAAAAGGTTCTAAGTAATTAATGAATATAAATTACTTAAATTCTGTACTATAATGAATTAAATGACAATTATCTAACACAAAAACATTAAACAAACAGCGGTTAAAAGGGATAGAAGTAATAAAATGAGTAATGAGTCAATACAGAACACTGGATTTAGAGACCACAAAGAAATAACCCCGGTGGTAGCCCTTGAAACGTTGACTGTATTATTTCTTAAATCCCTTAGTTAAATGTTAACTGAACTACTCATTGTAGTTCAGTTGTAATTGTATGATTCTGGGCAAACCGACTCTCCGAAATTTCAACTCCGAGAATGATTGTATCATGAGTACAAGCTGCCTTCTTTCTCTGCCTCAGAGGAGACCCATAAGCTTGAGCTGAGCAACATCTGATAAAGATTGCGGTATTTTTCGGAGGTATTTGTAGAAAGAATGGAGATGGATGAAGAAGTAAATATAGTGCCAGTGCATGGTGTGGTAAGTAAGACTTCTGTCTTTGACATTTGCGCTTCCGTCCGATTTCCTAAAAATGCAAGTAGTTTCTGGACACTGGTTTGCAATCCTTCTTTTTCCTGGTGCATTTGGGCTTATCATTGTATTGATGGTTTTATGGGAATGTTGATTATTCCATAATGTATTTTTTACAGTTTTTTTGACAGGATCATCCTTATTCATTTTACTATAATGTTTTACATGTTGCTTGTTCTATATATCCAAAGTTCTTGCTTATATCTAAAGATACTTCTGAATTTTTTTCCACCACAGCCTCTTTTGATAACCTACTTTCAGTATCATCTATCAGTGATTCAGCATATTAATATTTTGATTTTCCTCGAGTTGTCCAAAAATCTTAATCGCTACCATTACATTGCCTCTATTATTTAACTCTATGGTCGTCAGCCTTCTTCGACATTTTGCCACTCTCCTTTGGTTTATCTTCTTTTAGTGTCTTCTTTCACAAGAAACTTATTTCTGTTTATATTCATTAGCAGGTGTGTGGTGAACAATGGGTAGAACAAGGGTTTGTGAGGCAAAACTTGGGGAGTTGAGTAAATTAAGTGTCTCAGAGGTTTTGAAATGTTTTAGAAGGAACTGGTATACTATCTGGCACAAGACTTGAAATTGTGTTCAACCACGCCGGTTTGGGAGGTAGGGCTGGCTTTCCGGTGGCAGGTCTTCTGCATGTTTTGGAAGGGAGTTGATGTAGACTCTGTGTATGGTTTTTCTGAGCAGAGAAAGTTGGTTCCTCTGTTCTGGGGTTAGCTACAGGTGCTGTTTGTAATGCTCTGGAGAGCAGCTGTTCTTCATTAGTAACTGCAATTTTCTGATTGCTTGCAGCCTCCACATCACCTTTCTTTCTGTTGTTTTTGTGAGATTTCTCTGTATTTCTATATATCATAGCAGCTTTGAAGTCACCTTTAGAGACATTTATGCTGGACTTCTCCAAAGACCGAAGAGCTGCCTGAAAAACACCACTCACAGCTTTCACATCAGTTTTCACAGTACCATCTTCCTCTGCCGGTTCTGATGTCTGAGCAACATTATCAAATTTTAGAGAAGGACTTGGGATAGCGAATTCTTGCTTTGCACCGCCTGTATCAATTTTTTGATTTTCTTGTCTCTCAAATTCTCTTCTCAGGGGAGCTTCAGATTTTTCATTGCCTTTCTCCTCCTCAGAGTGACCAACCTTTTCATTTGCTGATTTTATGCATTGGTTTGCTGATAATGGCTTCTCTTTTGTATTACAGCTGATAATTTCCATTTGCGCCACAGTTTCCTGCCCCTGCCTGGCTGTCAGTAGACTCTCCACTTGCTGGCCACAAGCACTTTTCTGTGTAACTGCTTTCATGTGTTGCTTTGAATTTTCAAGACTGACAGGGTGCCCCCTTCCGTAGACTGTAACAAGAATGGTCTCCGCTTCAGCTGTAGCCTGACGGAGACGTTGCATTGCAGCTTGTAGTTCAGTACTTTGTTCATCGAAGAGGGCTTCAAACATCGATGTCTGTTGGGCCACTTCAACTTCATGTTCTTCACAATAGACTGCTGCTGTCTTTGTAGGTAGCACTGTGGATGGGAGCTCTTGCATTCTAGCATTCACACGATCAATTATTTTTGGAAGGACAAATATTTCTTTGGTCAGATTCCCAGCTGATGTGTTTTCCTTCTTCATCCCATTTGACTGGTCCATTGCTTGCATTTCATTTGGCTCAGAAGAACTGGTTTCTTGAGGTGTAGCATTCTGGCAATCGATTGTTTGTGGTACAGAAATATCACATGCCACTTGCACAATCTGCATCTTTGCATGCTCCATAGACTCTACAGTTTCCTGAGTGTTACCCAAAATGATTTCTTTCTTCTTTAGCACAATGGGTTGATTGTTTTCTTGTACACCAGGCTGCTTAGAAGAAGAAACATTTTCTCTAATCACCTCTGTATTCTGTGCTTCACAATTTGAACCTTCAAAACAAACATTTATTCCATCTCTTGGTGTAGTGTCCAGGACTGCTTGCTGTGGTTTATGAAACCCAGAGCATGGTTTTGCATCTCCTTTCTGTTTCTTCTCTATGTGAAAATTTTCAATGCAGTATAATGCCTGATGTTCTGTTCTCATTAAGTCAACAGGCTGATTCTTAAAAAGTCTGACTTGAGCTGTAATGCTTGCATCCTTTTTATGGCAATATTCCAAGAGCTCTTTATTGAATTGTGGATCTTGTTGAATTTCCATCTTGGCCTCTCCACTTTCGATGTGAGTATCTGGAACCTGTGTACCAAACTTACCACTTGGAGATTTCACATCACCTTGTAAAGGTTCTTTTAGGTTTTCTGCTAGGATAACAAAAATATCCTCTTTGTAGTTTTGTATAAGAGGCTTTGTTTCAAACATCCATCGAGTCACTTTATGATCTTCATTTATGACTTCTTTTGTGATAGTGGTGACCTCATGAAACTGTCCATCTTTGTCTTTGATTGCATACAAATTCACATTGGAGTTCTCAACACTGGCTGTCTGTTCACAAGACTTGTCATGTTTATTTTCTGAAGAGAAAGTTTCAGATTTGAAATTCTTGTTGCTACCATCAGTAAGTTTCACACAATTGACGGTGTAGCAGTTTGGACGGCTGCCTTTGTTTTCTTTTTTGCCATCAACTGGACAATCTTTTTGCCATTTGAATTTATCATTTGAATTTATGCTATCAATATGTTCCTTATCAAAGTGAGAAACATTATTAAAAGGAATGGCTTCAAAAAGCTCCTTGAAGGACTTAACATTAGCCTTTTCAGTTTTTCGGGCATCCGTTTGGTTTTCTTCCATAGTTTTTGCTTTGCTACTGCTATCTAGAGTGTAAGACTCAAATACATGCTTTGTTTTTAGAACAGTTCCCCTTTCATCTTCAGAAATGGTGATTTTTTTCAGATGCCCATCTTTGTACCCGTTCTCCATTGTTTCAAACAACCACAGGGTGGATCTGACATCCCCTCCAACAATGTCCTTCCTAGATATAGCCTCTCCTTTTGCTGAAACAAGACCCTGTGTTTCAAACAACTGCCGTTTGTTCCAAACATCAACCCCTTCCAAGGCTTCCTGGATTTTATGTGCATGAGGGCTTTCATGAACTTCATCGAAAGTTTGTGCTTCAATCATCCATTTATTTATAAGTACTTTATCTTTATCAGCCTTCTCCAAAGAAATGCTCTGAATTATCTGCATCTCAGCCACTCCTTTGTTTAATACCTTAAAAGGCTGGGTTTCAAACAGCCAGTGTGCAGTTTCAACATTTCTACTCTGGATTTCCTCCCTGCAGATGGGCCTAATTTGGTGGACATTGCCTGCATGGTCCCTGAGAGCACAGAAGGGTCCTGTCTGGACAATTCTCTGGTCATCTCTTTCCTGCGCCTGAGTTTTTGCTCCTGGCTTCCGCTCGAGTAAGCTATGGCTGTCTTCAGAGTTGAAGCAATCAAGGGAATATTCAGTGTTGGACAGCTTGAGTACTTCTTTTATATCATCACACGGATTGGGCTCTTTTAACCATGCCTCCATTAGCTCATCTTGTTCTAGATTCAGTTTGTCAAAATAACCTAACCACCGAATCTTGGACATCAGCATGCCTCCATGAAAATCTTCCCCAAATTGACCCTGTTGAGAATTTTCTATAGGGTTTGGGGATTGAAAACTGCCTGACCCCTGGTCCTCAACCATGAAAGCGAATCTCTTCCTGTCTCCCCTTTTGAGAGGCTCCCCCTCCGGCAATGTTTCTGTGGCATGGTGATCCCCTATTTGATCAAGTGTGCAATTCTCAAATATCCACCGCATGGACTGGACCTCGCCCTGATATCTTGTGTCAGCCACTGCTTCTGTGCATTCTGAATCCAGAACTTTCACCAGCTCCTGGTCCATGACATCACCAAGGTTCTTTAACTCGGGGTGAGTGTGTCGAAAAAGCCTTTTCACCTCATTTTTTCTTCGCTGTCGATGGAATACAGCAAATGCTTCCTTAGAATGAGTGAAGACTTGATTTTGGTCCCCAGTGATAAGCAAGTTCTCCATCTGATGTGTGGATGGGTACAATGCAACTAGGTTATTGTCCTCAGAAATCCCATGGAAACTCTCAGAAACCTTTATCTGATCATTTTTATCTGCCATCTTAAAAGAAAAGATAAGTATTTGTGTCATTTATTGTTTCCCTTTTTTAAAGGCTGACATTATTAATTTTAAAGCGATCATGCAAATACCAATGCCATACCTTCGTGTGAAGTCAGTAGACAAAACAGGTTATTCGTCGGCGCAAAATCATTCCTCATTCCAAGACTCAAAATGTTAGTTTAACTCCATGCTGATTAGCATTGAAAGCCTCACACATCAAATTTCCTAACACATAAATGCTGGGAAATTAACAGCCCATCAGAACATAAACAATGGTTGTTTAACATCTTATTTTCTTGTAAATACGTTTTGTACTTTTGTATGTAAGATGAAAAAATCCAGAACAGTTTAACCTAGTTTTAACTAGGTCGCTAGAGATATTATTATTTTTATTATTATTATTGCTTTAATAATAATATAAGTTGTCAAACAATTATTAACCATGTTTATTTTTTGAGTTCACTGGATTAACATGTAGTCAGATTAATTAGGTTTCTCGTACCTTAAATGTATTTTTTTTCCCAGAGGAAATGGTGTGGTCTTGTTCCACACTTACCTGTTGAAAATAAAAATAAAAATAGATGATCATTGTAAGATCAGAACCATTAAATTGACACACGGTGTGATACAATTGTGTTTTCGATGTAAATTACCTTATAGGACAATGAAAAAATACATGATCAACTGGTTTCAATAGTATAAATAAATTCAATACTTTTCAAACTGCTTGAGATAATAAAACATATTCTATCCTGAGCGCGGGACACATGAGTGCTGACTGAGAATAAGAGACATGGAAACCACTCACTCGTTTTATGGGGCTGTCTGAGGGAAGAGCAGCTGCAACTTTTGACAGATAGAGAGCAGATCGGGATTTCACAGAACCTAAGCTTTCTTCTCCCTGAGTGGAAAGCGTATCTCTGAGGTCTAACAGTGATTCCCTCTTCTCATCTGCAACAAACCAAATGAAAAGGGTTAGCTTGAGGTTCAGACGCTTGCATTTGCAGTATTTTATCCTCATTTGTCAGCAGGTTTAGTAGAGATGAAAGTTCAGATAAATGTGTTAACAAAGCACCACACGGTTACAGACATTTGGATTCTATTATAATGCTGAATGTTACAAAAGCAACTACATTTTAATCAACAAAATTTTTGACCTAGGAATTTCCCTGTTTCATAATGGTACTTCACTGCTTAGCACATGTTTTTTTTTTATTGTTGTTTTTTGCCAATTTTACCAAAGATATTGGTTATTGAAACACTCTGTGTTTCCTTATTGTATGAGGTTAATGAATAGTATGGCGCACGTTCCTACATCGACTGGGAATTAAGTTCTTTATAGTAAAATAACTATAGTATCTTTATAGTAAATAATAAATGAGCAATGTGCTCTTAGAATTTGGTCAGGCCTAAAGTTTATAGTTCATGCTTACGCTGTCAGCTAAAAAGTCAGCTGAGTTTTACAACAGTTAGTGTAGAACAACATTTCTTTCCTGCTTTCTGAGACAACTTTGTGAGATATTGTGAGATATTCTTGAAACTCCACGTGTTCCGTGGCCAAAAATCCATATAATCAGATTATGTTTTGATGACCAAAGGTTTCTGTTGTCACTAACCCCAATGTATTTCCAATCAAACCGTTTAAAAATAAATCCCGGGTGTCAGCTAATCTGATGCCTTGGAATGAGAGAGCTATAAGAAGCACATTGATATGAAGGGGCTTTTCTCGGTGACAAATGCTCAGATAACTGCATGATTCAGTTAGCGTTCTAAAACTGTTCTGCAGCTTTTATTGTATCCCATATCGAAGAATCTTAGTCTTTTGAAATTGGGAGACTTTTCAAAGATTTCTTTCTGCATCTGCCTCAGATCATAGACAACGACGTATTCTAACTTTAAAGAATTAGTTTTTGTCACGTGTGACTACACTGTTCAACAATGTACTGTTACCATCATGCAATGCAATACGAATAACCACTTCATAATAAAAAAAATAAACATTTTCAAGCCTGAATATATACTGTTTTGAATCAAATTAACTGCTGAATTAATTCCAGTCTGGAAAATAAGAAGTAAAATATGTACTACCAACGCTACGGAAACAGCTCTAACTATTTTTTTTTTATTTTTTTTTTATGTGGAATGTATGTTATTGGAGTATGCAGGGCTGACATTTAATCCCTCATTCTTTACATGCATTTGAGACTAAGATTGAGAAACACATCACTTCAGACATAGCAAAGATGTCTGAAAAAAGCATTGCTCGTGTGTGGTGCCATGCGAGACATTCCATGCTTCTGTTTTACATTTCTACTGTAAGCATTTTACTATACGGGCAGTACAATTAGAACTAATGTGAAAATAGAGATTCTTGGACTAGTGGTCCTTCTCTATTTTTTCTTTTACAGGGTATCCATGAACTGCCATTGTCATGCCGTTTAAGAACTTTATGGAATTTCTAGAACAGCATTGATTTAATTGATTTGACTGTAATTATTTAATACATTATTTAAAATATAATGAGTTATCATTAAAATGATACACTGAAGATATATTTAATATATAGCTTATATTATTATTATTATTATTATAGAATTATTGTTAAAAGATCAAAACAAATTCTGGATTTTCAGTGAATTGCACATCATATGATTACATTTGATGTGTAATGAGTGAACTTGATATAAGCAAACAAAATCGTAACAAAAACAAAAATGTAGATATGCATGTTTTAATATATCTGTTTTTAAGGCAATTATACAATATTTAACTCACCACCAACTTTTACCTTCTAAACTATGATTTTGTAGTTTAATGGATACATACAATGCATTTGTATGATTCCTTCAATCAGTGAGTATGCAAAATTTTGCTACCCACTAATATAGCTTTTTCTTTTTATTAAGATAAGAGATACTCATAAAAAATCTAAAATGGTATCAAAATACTTTATTTAATGCAATTAGCCAGTCAGTGTCACTTTTAAGCATGTGAAGCAATGTAAAAAAATTTAAAAAATTTCTATTTTTAATTTTTAATTTACTGTAAATCTGCTTAAACAAAAGCAGAGGAATTCTGGTAACAAATTTAACCTTCCCCATTTGCACATCCATGATAGCCCAATACGTCATGTATTATTTTGTCATCTCTTACCCTCGGCCTGTCTCCGCGGTGATTCCCTTTGTGTTTTAAGAGATCCTCTCGCTCCGCTTCTCTGCCTCTAACTGTTATAGCTATGACTCATTTTTATCAAGCCCATTGCACCCATGGTATGAATCCTGAACGCTATTCTTAGACAGCTATGACTGGCATTCCGCTAGTCTCAGCCTGGCTCTCAGACTCGGTTAGTCAATAAGGCACTATTTCCTTGGCTATCACAAGCTTGTTCGAAGTACGGGGCTCGCTGGGATTCATCCAGTATTTAATAAGTACGTTTTTTTCAGGAAACATTTTCTTTTCGATTTTATGCATTGTCATATGTATCAAATATTATTGCATTAATCCGTCCAATTTCTAATCCATTTGTGCTAGTGACGGTCACGGGGAGAGTGTAACAATGTTGAATGAAACATTCGAGCTCGCCTCTGCTACAGGGCTAACACCTCAACCACTAGTGACTCCTAGTTCCCGTGTCCAAAAGTTGCTTTCAGTGAAAAACCTAAATGAGTAACTCCTATATAGCAACTCATTATCGTTTTAGACTCCAGAGCTTAAAATTACACTTGTGTTTGAGCAAAGTACATTACAATAACATCAACATCTCTTCATAACTATTTATATTTTAAATAAATGCTGTGATTCAAATTTTATTGTCTTATTATTATTATTATTATTATTATTATTATTATTAATTTGGGTTCTACCGATTAAAACTAACTCAGATTAAATTAGTTGTCTCCTACTAGATTCTTAAAAACAGTTAAGTATCTTAATATCGACTGGTGCACTGTAATAGAAGAAAATCTTTTATCCCATTTATGAGCTAGATAACTCAGAATGGCAAAACACCTAATAGCAGCACTGAGTTGTGACAGATTCCAATCCACTCTTTTCTGTGAGAAGCCCACAGACACCTTGGAAGCTTTTGACCTAACACAGAGAATACAAAGACAACTCTTGCTCTGAGAATAGCACACAGTCGTATGCCATTTGTGTATAAAACAAATGCAGACTGTAATTTGCAAACTCCCCCATCCTCTCAGGTCTATTGTTTTACAATCCAGACGGAATCCTCACCAGCACTCTGACTTAGGCTTTTCTCAGTGAGGCTGACGAGAAAGATTCCTTTAAAATTGGAACATGTCCTCTGGTCCCTTCTTAAAGATCCAATTTGTGGGCAAGATCAAAGAGGCACATTAAACCACGACACACCAACAACGTTCATATCCGAGCAAATCTCGTCTACCTCTGCTGCCTTATGAAATTGGAGCTCCTTGACTACCTTAAAAACTTGGCTACAGTGATAGATCTGATCTCACCAGAGGTATTCTATCTGTCTTCTGTAAGGAAGTCATATCCACCAGTGTTCCTTGTCAGCAATCTCCCTATTATTTGGTAGCATTTCCCCATCCTTGCTCAGAACAGCTTGGGCGACACCCCGAGTGCCCCTACCAAGGCACCGAATGTTTTGACAGACTACCTTTGAGGCTGTCCAATAACCGGTCTCCATAGCCTCTCCAAACTCCTCCAATGTCTGAGCTTTCAGACTTAATATCCTTGATCTCACTCGGAATACAGGAGAAGTGATGATCAGTTGACAGCCCCACCCCTGTATTCATCCAAATACCAAGCACACTTATGAATATACTTGTGTTCGACAATTTACCACTCTGGTTCAGTTAGCAACATATTTTGTTGGCTTTCAGATGCAGAAAAATTGTGCTCTGTGCTTGGCAACTCTGTGCTTGCCGCTTTTTAGTAGATTTCCTTCGTTAAGAAGTCAGTAAGCAACAATTATGTTTGGAAAGATGTTTAAAAAATGGTGTTTGACTCTCTTTAATGCAATAATCCAAAAAAAAAGTTTGAAGAACCCTCTATATCCAAGATAGTAAGAATTCCTGAAATTGCTTGTTAGCCAGTATGATCAATAAAACATGATGAATCAAGTCAGCACATCTTTGATGGATGATTAGTAGAAAACTTACCCTGCTGTTTTGGCTTTGTCTTTTCAAGAGATGCTCCGCTGATTTTGCTCATTCTATCTAAAATAGAAACCCTTCTCCCCTCCTGTAAGACATAAAAGGTCCGTTTTGATTGAAGTAAGTCATATATACAGTATCCCCAATTGGTAGAACTACTGCCATCAAAGTTTGCTTTCAATTAAGCTCAAACTTAATCAGATAACTGTGATACGATAAGAGGGGAGAGGAAACATAAAGCCATTGCCATAATCAATGATCTATGATGCCAGAACATCCAGGTGATCACTATTCAGTATGATCTGTGGAGAGGTGATCCGAGAGCTGAAACCTTCTGACTGACCTCGGCCTCTGTGAGAGGGCTCCGGTGTTTCTGCAAGTCTTTCGGCTCCACTTTCCTGGTATCGCTCTGGGCAACCGGTGTTTTATTGGCAGTAGACGTCGAGCCGGCGTAAGGGTGGGAGGTGAACCCCTGTCCGGTGGAAGCCTTTGACTCAAAGACAGCCAGCAAGGCACCGATGTCCGTCGACTCACGTTGGGGTAGGTATTGAGCTGATCGACTGCGAGAGAGGTTTGGACGCCCATTGAAACTGAACCACTCCTTTGTTTGCTGTTTCGTCTCATTATTTGTCAAAGAAGAATTCAGCTCATCCCCTGGCTCATCTTTAGTAGCAGTACTCTACAAGATAAAGAGTTCATGGAAGTGGATGCGTTAAATCAAAGGTTATAAAAGCCTGATTAAATGCTGTCAGTCAAAGCAAGTCATAGTTCAACCTTTTTGTTACGATAAACTTTTCTCACTATGCTGCTTTAATGGTTTAATGTACGGCAGACTGCATTTTGAGGAAAAAAAGTTATGTATTAGGCTGCAGCTGTGATGAGCAAGGCCTGGCCAAAATGTTAAAAAGCTAGATACCTATAAAAACTGAAGAAATAAAATGATAATGAATCGACTCAGACCAAGTGGGTTCACCAAGCAAAAAATGAATAAAGAAACAAGAGAGGCAGCCATTTTGCAGAGTGCACCTACCAACCAAGTGAGGGAAGTGAACACTTTTAACACTAACAGAACAAAGAGTCAGGATTGGGTCATACTCCCTTCATTGGACATGTGTATCTTTCAAAATATTTTGCCGTTTCCTAAAGGTTTTTAAAAAGTGGAATTAGTGGTCTGATATGAGAATTAGGACAGACTGAAAAGTACTTACACAACGGGCACCCACCGGCTATATATAATAATACGTATATAATGAGAATTTTGTGAGGTGGCTACCTAAAGTGCTCTCCATAATGTCTGGGACAAAGACATTATTTTTCTTGATTTTTCTCTGAACTCCACAGTTTTAGATTTGTAATCCAACAATTCACAAGTGGTTTCAAGAAAAATCAAGAAAAAAAATGTCTTTGTCCCAAACATTATGGAGGGCACTGCATATAGAAATCCCTAATTGTAAACAAACAGAAGCGATATTTAGCAGAACTAAATAAAGCCACCAGTTTCATTTAAGTCATTTTAATAGGATTCCATATTAAAGTTTATTGTATAAGTGGTGGGTAATGCCACAAAATAGTTATAAACTAGTAGATGAAATTAGTCAGACGAATAATTTCGGAGTATTTATCAAACAGAAAATCATGGTATGTTTTATACAAAATATGGTGGAAGACAGACTAGTAACTTATTTATCAATTAGTGACCTGCACATTACTATTATTATGGTTGTCTTTTAACTAAAGGTTATTTATATTTAGTGTAGTTACTAGATTTGTTTGTGGCAACACTGCAGACAAGTCACGGATTAAAAAATGAGATTGGGTGATTACTATTTCATCATATGATCCGTGGAGAGGTAATCAGAGACGAAACTAAAAATGATGCGTTTACATTCTGACTGACCTCGTCCTCTGTTAGAGGTCGCCGGTGTTTCTGCAAGTCTTTCGGCTCCACTTTCCTGGTATCGCTCTGGGCAACCGGTGTTTTATTGGCAGTAGACGTCGAGCCGGCGTAAGGGTGGGAGGTGAACCCCTGTCCGGTGGAAGCCTTTGACTCAAAGACAGCCAGCAAGGCACCGATGTCCGTCGACTCACGTTGGGGTAGGTATTGAGCTGATCGACTGCGAGAGAGGTTTGGACGCCCATTGAAACTGAACCACTCCTTTGTTTGCTGTTTCGTCTCATTAGATCTCAAGATTGAATTCAGCTCATCCCCTGGCTCGTCTTTGGTTGATGTACTCTACAAGATAAAGATGAAATGGAAGTGGATAAGTCACATCTGGGTTGTCAAAGCAAGATTAACAGCAATGTCAGTCAAAGTTAGAGTAAGCCAGTCAAAGTTCTGCCTTTTATCATGATGAAGTGTTAATCCCTGGGCATTTATCACTACGCTTTTTATTGTCACTCAACTACATAAACGTGTGTAAGCAGTGAGTGAAAGTCTTGGGTGCACTGCGAAGGCAGAGGGAATTTGGGGAAAAAATGTATGCATTGTAGTGATCTGTGCAATGGAGGTGATAATAAATTGGATATTCGCTTTTTATTTTTGTAATCTGGCAAACAACGAAGGAATGACAAATGACAAATGACAAAGTCTTGGAAACGACCCGGGAAGCGATGATGGGGACTCAGTGTGGGGGATGGGTCATAGGGGACAGGGAAACTGGACTGTCTAGGGAGGGATTCTCAGCCCTGTGGGTAGAAAAACTGTGAGAGCGGCGTGGATCAGGAGAGGACTGCCAGGAGCTGCTGGATAGGAAGATGCCAGATGTCTTCTCAGGTAGGGGGCCAGCCGATCCCTGTGCATAACCACTGTTTGGCAATTGCACCCGGTAGGCCACATCCTCTTTGGAACATAGCAAGGACTAAGACAGTGGCTGTCCATTGTGGGGCAACGGCCTCGTTGTCTCCTGGGTCTGAACACCCACACAAGTGACATGTGATGAAGTGGAACCCACGTGCCTGGAGATCGTAGTTCCCTGGTAAAACTGTGAATTCAATTCGGTCCTGCAGAGATCTGAAATACTCTGGTCTGGGGGTACTCCGGGGGGCCTCAGGGGGTGACTAAAAGTTAGCTCCACAGCAGCGTGCAGCATGAGCAGGGCAGGGTTGTAGGTGGTGGAGTCCTGGACAGCAGAGCAGCAGGCTAACAGCTCGAAAGGCAGGTGGGTGTCCCAGTCTCACTGGTGGGTGGCTGTGGTGATAGCCAGCTGAACAGCCAGCGTGCGGTTGAACCTCTCCAGTCCATCGCTCTGGGGGTGCAGAGGGGTGGTCCGTGTCTTCTTGGATGTCCAGTTGTCGGCACAACTTGGCAAGACCTTTGACTCCTTAGTCGGAACTCCTTAGGGACCCTGTACCGGCAGAAGAACCCCTCCAGCAGTGCCTCGGCAACCATTTCTGCCTCCTGGTTTGTCAATGCGTATGCTCTGGCTAAGCTGCTCCCATTAGGCAACCCAATACCGGAGTTCTGCCTTCTGCCTCTTCCGTGCTTGGCTGAGATAAGACAGCCCCAACTTCATTGCTCGCATATGTATCCAGCAGGAAGGGAGAACAGACATCCGTTGGAACCACCACTCAAAGGGCTCATCCTTCCTCAGGAGGTGATGCAAGGGGGCAGCATTGGAGGCTAATCCATGCATGAACCTGTGGTAATAGTATGTGGTAATCTAAACTGCCGGGGTTGACAGGGATGAACGATTCCTCTGCCTATGGAATTAAAACTCCTGCCGCATCAGCAAGCACTTTTCAGAGTGCAGTTTTAGCCCCGCTCTCCCCACTCGCCGGAGCCCTTCATGCAGGGAAGCTAGAGCATTCTGGAAGGTCCCTCCGTGGACCAGCAGGTCGTCCAGGTAGACTAGGCACTCTGAGGGGGGTATTCTGGCCAGCACCTTTTCCATGAGCCACTCGAACATTGTCGGGGCATTGCAAAGACAGAACGGCATCACAGTATACTGCCACATCTCCCATTTCAAACTTGTGCTGCACCAGGTGTGTCTGCCCAAAGTCATCCAAAATGTGGTGATACTCATACATCAACTCCCAAAGGTGGAGATGCTATTTTGCAAAAAGCCCTTCTCAGCTCCTGAACCAGACTGCATGCACTTTGGCAAAAGTGGGGTCTTCAGTGGAAATTGTGGGTGGAGGGGGTGAATGCTGACACCTGAAGGCAGCTGTGCAGGCAGAAGCTTTCTCCGAAGGAAGGACCGTCGAGGCGCTGCATTTTCGCTGATGACACAAAGTAGTGAAGACTGGGGGAGTGCTGAGGTCGACTGGAGGGGCCCTGATACTGACTCAGTGGTCCAAGAGGTAAGTCTGGTCCCCTCGGGTTGGCTAAAGCTACAGCCGGACTCCCCTGTATGTGCAGGTTTAGCTGTCTGCCTGTGTAACACAGCAAGACCTGGCCCAGTATGCAGGAGTCCTGCATACCTGCTACCCAGACAGGGTGTTGTACTGTCCGTCCAGCCACTTCAATAGCAAGGTTGTCCTCCCCTTGTATGGATGCTAGCTGTCCGGTCTAAGTGTGCACAGCTGCATAGTGGTGGACTCCAGCCGGACCCCTACAGGAAGCACATCAGGGCGGAGAGTCACTATGGAGCCAGTGTCCATGAAAGCAGTGCACGGGACTCCCTCTATGTGGACAGGGATGTGGCAGAAATTCTTGGCTGTGGTCCTTCCCACCGCTATAGCTAGCTGGCACTGTCCGTCGTTGACTGTTTCCATGGGGTTAATACTGGTGGTGGTGGGTGCTACAGCTGGGTAGTCCACGATTAAGAGGTACACAACGTCCCAACTATAGCCTCCCCTTAGCATTTCCCTGCGGCTGCTCTGTCAGACCTAGCAGTGTACCATAGGTGGCTAGGATATCCACAGCCCCAGCACAGCTGTGGAGGACTCTTTGGAGTCCGAGCTGGCTGGGCGATTGCTGCCCTGATGAGGGTGACGAGTTCCGTGGGCCAGGTGGAGTCAACGGTGCTACACAGGGCTTCTTCTACTTGTGTGGCAGTGTGTGGTCAGACCGTCTCCTCCGCCACAGAGGCATAGTCCCACTTGCCCTCCGCTAGCACTGCCTCAACTCGTTCAGCGTGAGCCAAGGCAAGCTGTAGGGTTGTGGCAAAAAACCAGACCTGCTGATGCAGAGTGGTCTGGGTCAGTCTGCAAACAAAAGCATCAACAGCCAGGGCAAGTTTGTTTGGTGCCCCTTCTGGGCCAGGTACCGGAAAACAGCCACCCAAACTGCACAGTTTATCTCCTGCACCACTAGTGTGTCTGACCAGCTGCATGCGCAACCCGACTGCGGTCTCCATTTTCCCGAAATGGTGCCAGAGGGCTGTGGTCAGCACCTCATATTAAGCCACCACGTCTGGGCCCAGGTCCAGCAGAACCAGCAGGGCTTCTCCCTCTAATGCAGCTGCCAACTGACCTGTTGTCTTTCGTGGGGTGTTTAGTAAAACTTATAATTTTAGGGGTACTCAAGCACACACAGCACATACGGGGCTGGTGCCAGTGCCTCTACCTCTTGGCAAGCAATTCAATCACTGGCTTTCTCTCTATCTGTCCAACCGTTTACCATATTTTTAGATTGCTTTTATAAAGATCACAGTATACTTTTTACAAATAATTTCAGATTATACTGTAAAATATATTATAGAAACAGTAACGCTGTCATGTTCTTACAGAGCAATTCCCCAGTTTGTCCACAGAAGTTGAGGTCTTTTAGCTTTTTAACTTCAACTTTAACCTAAGTTACCTCTGTTACATTTACAGTCAGACTCTTTCACATAGATGTGAACTGGGCGATTTCATCCACTCATACCAGAACAAAACAAAATTAATCACAATTGAAAAAATTTTGTAATAAAAAACATAATAAATACTAAATAAAAAAAATTAAAACATAAGAAAAAAATGAACT
>JAOYSI010001617.1:29410-50290 GCA_025775065.1 Hiodon alosoides | reverse complement strand
AAGCCGGCAAGAAGCCGGAGAACCCGGAAGTGTGTTTTCTCGGTTATTCCTGAACCAAGCACGGCGGCGTGCTACAGACTCCTTTCAGCATTCCCGGGAAGTTTCTCATTTAGTTTTAAATAGATGGTTAAACAGTGTTTCACTGGCTTGCTAGCTTGGCAATGGAGAGAGTCCCGCAAGGACAGCAAATTTGCCCTGCCTTTAGGTTTCATTTCTCACACACACACCACCGTCACTGCCCATGGTAAATTTCATCTCAATTTCGTGAAGGTGGCCTCATTTTAATGATGACCTTTTTTTTTTTAGAAACATGACTTCTGAAGGAAGACTTAATTGATTTTGTGATAGTGCTCTTTCAGTCATTCATTTTTATTTGGAATACCCCATTTTTGTGTGTGTGTGTCTTTTCTACAATTTGTAATCGGAAAATTGGAGCCACTCAGGACCGTATGGCGTAAGTTTTGAACCCAGACTTTTGTTGCAAAAATCCAGTTTAGAGAGGACTGAACTTGTCACAACTGGCAAAGCAGCCATGGAAGCGTCCTGAAAAGGTTTTTGTCAGACAGTTTGGCTTCTGGAAGTGTCCCTCTTAGGCTACAGTAGTTTAATGAACTTGTGTGTTAAGTTTGTCCCAGGTCAGACCGGTCTGGAACTTTCCATCTGACCTGATCTCTCCACGCAGGTGTAAAAGGGATTGAGCTCGTAGGGGATGGCCTTGGGTGGCGCGCAGTACTCATCAAACTTCCGTTTCAGGTTTTCTCCGTCTCTCCAGTCCACCGCACCCTCTGCAGACAAGATGCCCTCTTTGGCTCTCAGAGCATTCTCTCCTGAAATGTACAAAAAAATAAAAGGATTTAATGGACTCTTATCATAAAGAGTACCTCCACGGCTGAATCATTAGCTTTGCTGGTGAAAAAATACAGTTTGATGGATTCCATGTGTGTTTTTTTAACCAACAAAATGTTTTTATTTTTCATTCATTAATCAGTCAACCTCCATCATAAAAGCATTTATAACACATATACAAATTATTATGCTATCATAATTCATTTACTCTGCTATTACAGATGCTCTGATGCTGAATATAGCATAAAATCAGCCCTCTAGCATACTGTGGAAAAGACACAGGTGTGACCTAGCTGGCACCCAACTGCTCTTAATCCTCAGACATTCAGCCGTGCTAGTTTAGCGCTTAGCACTAATCGGGGGGGTTGAGGGGTTGGATGTGAGATTACCCTCGGGAGTGGTAGATATCTCTCCCGTGGCGCTGTCGATCTGGAAGAGAGGCTTTCTGAGGTGGTCCGGGATCTGGGCGGCGATGCTGTAGCTTAGCTTGGCATTGGGGGTCTCAGGGTCATCCAGATCAGTGGCAAAGACCCTCATGAAGGGCAGCCCTGGAAGCAGAGAGACAGCCTGAGTGAATTCATGTTCTGATTCGGACAATCCCCACAAAGAATTTGCTCCTGACCCTGGCCATCAATGCATTTTTGAGTCAAGTCAAGTGGCCTCTACTAAGTAGACCGTCATACAGATGAAAGAGAATTTAAAAAGCGACAGCTGGGTATCCACTGAATCAGTTCAGGTTTAAGTACTATAACTCCCCTAGGAATTAAACCTGCATAGCTATTTAGGCTAGCTACCCAGGATCCCTTGGACACGCACCAGGAACCTAAATAATTCGGCCATAGAAAATGAGTGCAGGGCGAATAAGGTAGGGCAGACAGGCAGTCGTGTACGCACCAGCAGACGTGTGTTCTCTCACCACTCCACTATATTCCGTCTGGTTAAAGGTGGGCCGATTGTCATTTATGTCTTTTACAATTATCGTCACAGAGTACGGTCCATCCACTGTTTCGGTATCAGCCAGGGCCGCGACCTTTGACAATTAAAAACACACACAAAAGGAAAGCAGCCAAACGAGTCAGAGTCAGACAGATTCAGACAGAGTCAGACAGAGACTGTCAAACTCCAGTCTCTGTCGACATTGCATTGCAGCTATTGAATTTGTGCTGATAAAAAAGTGTGAAAAAATGTATTATATATATATATATATATAATATATATATATAATATCCATAATAAATACTCTAGGGATTTTTATCCCCTTTCCCACTCTTCCCCCGTACCTCTAGTTTGTTTCAATTCAGACTTGCAACTGACACAGGAAATTATTGATAATGATTAACTTTAAAGGCTTTCAATGTTCAATACGAGCAATAAGTCTCCCAAGATGAACATCCCGTCGGCCCTGAGGCAGGACAGACAGTGAGAGGAAGTGGAAGCTGAGTGATTGAGCAATAAAGGAAACTGCACCTGTAAACTGTGACTTCGCTTTGTGGCCCAGTCCAGCGCGCCCTGCAGGTAGAGCCACCCTTCGGGGGAAATGGCGATTTTTCCATCCGTTTCGCCGGTCACGAGGTACGAGGTCACCATTTCATTGGCCGATTTGAACTACGGGCAGAAACGCAGCAGATACCGTCACTGGGGGGTAAAGCGGTGCGTCGGTCAAGGGTCAGTGGAGGGTAACAGCTCGGCAGATACCCCCCAGAGCATCTGAATATTACAGACCCAGAGAATTCTTCACTTGGAGAGGTACAGGAGACACGATAGTCCGCAGTCGTTATCCAGAGATCTAACCTGATATACGGGATAGTCTGCAGTCTCTATCCAGAGATCTAACCTGATATACGGGATAGTCCGCAGTCGTTATCCAGAGATCTAACCTGATATATGGGATAGTCCACAGTCGTTATCCAGAGATCTAACCTGATATACGGGATAGTCTGCAGTCCTTATCCAGAGATCTAACCTGATATACGGGATAGTCCGCAGTCGTTATCCAGAGATCTAACCTGATATACGAGATAGTCCGCAGTCGTTATCCAGAGATCTAACCTGATATACGGGATGGTCCGCAGTCTCTATCCAGAGATCTAACCTGATATACGGGATAGTCCGCAGTCGTTATCCAGAGATCTAACCTGATATACGGGATAGTCCGCAGTCTCTATCCAGAGATCTAACCTGATATACGGGATGGTCTGCAGCGGTTCCCTCTGGCACTTCTAGTATCTTGTCAGCCAGAGGCCCCATTCTGTCGTCCAGTCCATGTCCGGCCACCTTCAGGAGCAGAGAATTACGCGAGAGTAAGACAGCGTTCCACAGTGTCTTCGCTCTGTTGAGGCCATGCATTAGTAAGGCTGCAAAAAGTAGCACATTTCTGTAGCGCAGAGCCGCTATGTTTAATAATTGTGTATTCATGTGTTTCGTTTTATATTGCATGTGCGAATATGGCTCGTAATCCTTCACCCTTGTGTTCCTTGCTAACAATCGCTTGCTTTACTCTATATTGCACCCTATAAAACGCTGCATGTTCAATGTGAGAAAAAAACAGATAAGACGAGGTTTAAAATCCTGGATTGTTATTTGATTGCAGTGGGCTGCCTCGGGTTTGATTTCGCAGGCATTACACCTCGCCGTTAATAAATGCTCTTTTTCACGCAGTCTAAAATCTACAGAACTCTGTGGTGCCTCCACGAAAAGTTTGGAGTAGCAGGAGAAGTCTAGGTAAATATTAAATGCTGAGTGTCAGGGACTACATCATTACCGGTCCTCCATCAAGTTACTCATTCCTTCCTCATCTCCTTTTCCCTGTTAGTTGAATTCAAGTAGATGTGCAAGAAGGCCATTAATTCTATTAGGAATAGAATTAAAACATCAGCCTTGACAGGGTGTGCCTGTCCTTGCCTAAGCTAATTGATACTGTAAAAGCAAGTTCCATAAAATGTTACATATTTTTGCCGCTCTAATTCCTAAATATCGTTACCATTAGACCCACAAATTAAACAGAGAGGCACGTAAATAAACACAAAAAGAATACTTACGGAGCAAATTAGGAATATTAAAGCTGCTGTTGAAATCATCTCAAATTAGCAAGGAGGGCCCCCTGTGTGGAGAAAGCAGCGGGTTCAGATTGAGGAAAGGAGGTGCAGAGAAATGTCCAGTCAGCAGTGCGTTCTGGGTAAGAAATCTACGTTGCAAAAAGCGAAGAGAGTAAGCAGGTCACACCGCGGAAATGGAGCAGAGGAAGGCCATAGTTACCCTTCAAGACCAGCTCTTTCCTCACAATCGTTTCCTGGGAAGAAAGCAGGTGGCCAGTTATTAATTTACAAGCCACGCCGTCATTCCCCTTTCAAAGAAAAGACTTTGGAGCGAGACAATCAGCTTTGTGGAATCAAGCATTCTGAATATTAAATGACAGAAAGGCTATAGCCCCAAACGGGTTCAGTCTTTCTCTCTTGGTCTGTTTCGTGGTATTTTAAAGTTTGTTAAAGGTGAGAAAAAAGAGACTACCTACAAGGTCTGTCCATATAAACATTTTTGGATTTGTGACAGGATCATCGACTTTATTCTGACTCAGGGCAACCCATTCAGTTTTAAAAAAATACCTAAAGTCACAGTTTGACCTTGGTGACAAGTAGCCCTGGGAAAGGTCAGACGTAGGTTTGGCACTGGGGTTGACCTTGGTCATAGTAGGGACAATTTTTGGGAATAAATAAGGAGGTTGAGAAGCAAAACAACTCAACGCTTGGTGTTTGGCGTGTACAAAAATAAAAAAAACATTTCATTAATGTCACTTATAAATCGAAACTGTGATCTGAAAAACATACATTATTTCTCACCAGTTTTCTAAAATCCCGGCGTCAACATGAGGTCTCGCAGAGAAATAATCAGCAATAGTAGGAGGGTAATTACAAAACTCATCCTGCATTTTCTACGCATATACGTTAATTACAGCAGAAGAGAGCTGGCACAATGAACCAACGTTTTGCATTAAATACTATTTCAAGTGTGTGTTTTCTGCTGCCAAATATCGAATAAATACAATGTCGAGGAAGGGACACTGGAGACGAAACACGTGAAACGCAAACAAACAACTGAGTTCTCTGATGGGTATCGGCTCCAATCCCGCCATGCTGGTCACGCCCTTCTGCAATGACACGCCGTGTTCTCAATGAACGGAGCGTGAGAGCCGCAACACAAGAACCTTTTCTGCTCCTCTCGGACGCCGGAATGCCGGAGCTCAGAAGGTCTGGGGGGGTGGAGGTGGGGGTGGGGGGCGGCGGAGGACGAGTCTGCAGAGACACGGCCTCCTCCCAGGGCCAGGTGCAAGATGGAGCCCAAGTCAACTGTCTTTACTATTATTGTGGCTCAAAGCGGATGTGTGTCAACATTTAAATGTTGGCACCGATGTATCTGCTGTTTCGATTTCAGTGGCCGGTGTTTTCCAGAGCAGCAGGAAAGGCCGATAAGATTGTGCGCTGGGATGGTACAAGGTGACATTGAACGGCTCAGAGTAACCTTGTGGCGAGCGCTGGCACATTTCACCTTCGGTCCACAAACGACAATGCTGTTTATAATACAACTTTATCTGACCCTTCTTGCTGGATTTGTGGATGCCCAGATGCCAAAATGTTCATTTTGGAAACAGGAGCCCCAAGGACTTACTACGGAAAGCCTCTGCTCATAATTTCACAAAAAATCTTCTGTGGCAATTAACGGAATAATGTTTTGCAAACAATTGGTACATAACTTACAGATCTAAAGTAAAGATAACTCTCAAGTTCAAACATTTCACAAAGGTTTCCTCTCTCCAGAGGCAAGATTAAAGGAAACCCTGGAGATCTGCATTAAGCAGAGAGACCAAAATCATTTCAGAACAGCCTACCTGGACATCTAAATCAAGCAAAGCAGCTTTGCCTAAATCCTAAAAAATCTTCAGTCCGTGTCCACCGCACCTGTCAAAAAGGGCCTGTTTAAAACAGCAGGCCTCAGGGAAAGCTTCACTCAGTTGCTGGGTGACCTTCCGCACATATTCCATGTCAATGCTCCACACAGACCCCTGTCTGGGTTTCCGTAGGGGCCACTACCCAGTTACTGTGATTACCACTGCGATCTCGTCCCCCACCCGTACAACATCGTTCCCGACAGGCACCCCAGTTTAACAATGTCAACGCAAACTCAAGACCGTCGCTCGCTCTCCGTTTCCCAGCACCATCAGCGAGGGCCAAACGCACGGCATCCCACAGAGACCACCCAAAAGGGGACAAACGGCTGATGCAGAAGCATTGGGGGGGTTACAGGAAAGAGAGAACTAAGCTTACCTGTGTCAAGAGAGTTCTGCTGCCACTCCTTGTACTACTCAACGAACAGTGAGAAGGATCAGTATCCTGACACTAGTCAAACGTTAACCCACCAACCTTTTATTGGACCTAATGATTTGCAAAGGGTTGTCATCGCAGGAATAAGGCCTGCCCAAGTGGGAGGGCACCATGGTGGTACGCTACCCAGGAAGGTTACAGAACTATGTGATTTTCATCTTTTTTTATTTAGGAGAACATCAATACATTTTCCTGTTGAAATGATTAAAAGTTAAATGGTTCGTGTATAGTGATGTCGATAGAGTCCTTGGTGTTAGGAGTCATTGCTGGCGTTGTTGCTTCCTCTGGAGACCCCAACCAACCCCCCCCCCCCCAACCCAAAGACAGTCAACCATGAGGATATTAACTTGCCTGAAGAAAGTAATGTAAATTCTTCCCTTTGTAAATCACAGCAAAAAAACAACGAGGACACGTGAGGCTAAACCAATCAGGTAGCAGTTGTAATGCGATTCCCACGCGTGACTGGCCCAGAGAGATTGGCAGGGAAAAGCGGGTGAGAGTGGGACAGAGACCGGGTTTATCCTGGGACTGTGGAGCAGCTGAAGGTCACGGGGAGTATACGGAGGACTGGCTGTGGCCAGGGGCCGCAGAAACTCCGGAAAAAGCTTGTGCAATCCGACCGCTTCACACTTTAAACTTTGGACCGTTTCCTGCCGGGCCTTTTCCTGTACTAACAGCTGTAACTCACATCCTTCTGTTTAACTCTAGCTAATGCCTTTCAGGAAAAACACGGGTTCAGGCACTTGCCATAAGTTCTTGAAACTCTGCTTACTCACTAAATCAATTTGTCGCCTCATATCCTAAAGGTCAGGATAAAACTCCTAAAGAGAAAAAAAATTACCATAAATACTTAATCATGGATTCTCCAAAGCCATTTCTACAACACATTTCAAGGGTCTGGATTAAATTTGTATAATTCTTTAGTTGTAGCTGTAGAAACCAAACCAAGAAAACATTGAAAGTGGTTTCTCCTCCAAGCTTACTCCTCTCAGAAGGGGGAGAACATTGCTTTAAATGTTGCACTTGAAGATCTTTGACCTTTTATTACCAGTATTATTTTCAGTCGAGTGCTCGTTGATCTTGAATGTTGATCCCGTTGAGACAATGCAATCTCACTCCGATCTCCCTGTCTGTCACGGCGCCAGCCTTTAGATAACAAGTGTGGAGTTTGTTCTGAGACACTAGCATGCCTTGAACTCCTCCAGCTGTTAACACGTTTAACCCTTTACACGTTTATGGCCCACGCGTCCTGTCGTCGAGGCCTTCCGAGTGGCTCGGTTTGGTAAAGACGCTCATCCGAGTGCAGTCCGGGCCCTACCGGTTTGCTGGTTCAAATTCAGCGTATGTCATTAGCCGAATGTGACCGGGAGAGCACAACGGGGGCACGCAATTGGCATAGCCCACCAGGGCTGGGGTGGGGCAAATTCGGCAGGGCTTCTCTTGGCTCGTTGCTAACAAGCGTATCCTATTGCCTCCTAGGAGGGAATAGGGAATGTGCCTCTCCTCCAGTTGGTGCTCAACCAGGCTTTCTGAGACTGCAGAATGTCTAGTCAATCTTCCTTTCCCTCCTTCCTGGGTGTTGGGGCGGGAGTCACAGAGATGAGCTGAGATACGATAACACTACTCTGGACAGGTGAGAAGGAAAAACGCCCAGGAAAGGTAATCAGTGCTTCTCTGCATGGTGCACAAGATGTCAGGGGCACAATGGCGCTGTGATTGACTGGGCATTTGTCCCAAGGGAATCCTTCTGTTTCAAATTGCATTGCCTTACCGCAATGCACCAATTATGTCTTCCGCACTTGGACTTGGCCATTGGCTTATCCTATGAATCAGTGAATTAAAAATAAAATTGCCCATAACAACCCTGAGAAATACTGCACTTTTAAGCCTTTGTAGAAAACATTGTATTTTTCCTCTCCGGTCTGGGCTCCCAGCCAAAGGAACATCTGGGACGTCCTGTCTTGGAATACAGCAGCTTCACTTGTGCAGCAGAGCACACGCAGCCCATAACCTCTGCGTCTCAGCAGGCATTAACATTAGAAGCAGAAGCTCAACCCATTCAGTCTCCCTTCTCATTAGTATAAGAATTTTAAAAAGACTTGTTGAAAATCATATTAACGTGTGCTACTTTTAACCTGCATAGCTTTCTGCCCAGAATATCATTGGTTGGTAAAATTTTTAAAATGTATTCTAATAGGTTTTGTTTTACATTTGACGCCTTTGTTGTCGTTTTACCCAAGAAATTACAAAATTATATGATTAATACACAAAAAAAACATCAAGTTTTTGGAAATGAAGTTTTTGGAAATGAAGCGAGCCAAAGAAACTGTTAGAAAAGCCACTTTATTTAAATTTTCACAAAGATTTAAGTGAACACCACATAATTCAATATACTTCTAAATGTAAATGTTTAGAAGAAAAAAGTTCCAAAGCTCTCCGGTTATGTTTGTATAAAAAAATTGCTCAAATAATATCTCTCCTATTCCTTGGGTTGCCACGGCAACCCCCTTAAACCACATGGGAAACAGTGAGATGAAGATTATATATAACCCAAATGCTCCTTCTATTTTGACCAGCCAAGCAGGTTGTTTGAGAGAGTGCTGACTAATTACCCATTAAAATGGACTTCCGCTGGCGTTTGGGTATTTACTCATGCTTCTAAGCGCTCTTTGTTCTGGATAACCCTACTTTACACTTGTTAACCCTGGTAAATACTTTAGGGTCAGAGTCAGAGTGGTGACCCACTCTTAGACCGTCCTTCAGCCTGTCACAGACAGAAAACAGGACCACCTTGTGGGCAGCTGCCATATATACTTTACAATTCAATCTAATGTAGATTGACTCGGCACAGACAAGGCCTTCGTGTGAATTCCTCCGGAGGTTGGTCTATAGCACCGAGAGGTCGTGGCAAGACTTCGACTTCAGGCGGAATGCCACGTTCTTGTTGTTCTTGGCCACCAGCTTGTCCAGGAAGCGCCTGGCCTTTTTGGGCAGGCTCTCCCTCCTCCGGCTGAGCCCCTTGCGCCTCTCGTTGGCCTCCTTGCTGTCCCGCCGGAGGCGCAACTGGCGCACGATGCCGTTATACATCTCCCAGACGTTGTGCTGCATAGCCGCTGAAGTTTCGATGAACTTGCAGTTAAACACCACAGCGCACGCTCGGCCTTCTGCACGGGGGATGACAAGGGGTGGGGGGGTTACAACCTCACAACACTTTTATATGTTGACTTAATCACCAAAGGTTTTGAAATATGCCCTTTTGTGAGCAGGAGGAATTATGTTTAAAGCTTTGGATTAATAAACTGTAGAAGATAACGGGAGATCCAGTCTTCATGTGAGACAGCATTGGCTTGGCTAAGTTAATGAAATCGTACCCAGAAGGGTGCAGGTTCAAATTCCAGTAGGCCCATTGCTGTTGTTTAAAAATGTTTTTAGTAAACTTTTTCTAAGTATTTCTTTAGAGCAATGCTAATTTATTCGCATTTCTAATATAATTTTTATATATTTTTTGTCTAGTATATATTACTGCCGAATTAAATTGCCGATACGTCCAACTATAACTTGGTGAAACAATACCGTTAAAGAAGACCCGCACACAACTCTAAAATAAGATAGATAATCTGAAAGGAGGTTACTGAGATGGAATCAATAGATTCTTGCCTTATAAATGCACGAAAACTTAAACGTTTCGCCAAGGGACCATATTATAGATTCTTAAATCTTCCAGAAACCAAAGGTTATTCCTCAATTCAGTTTTATAAGAAGCTTTTACATGAAAGGCAACCATAATAAATGTATGGCATAATATCATGTTATCTCCATTCAAGCATTAGTCTTTATACATTCTCACAGTATCTGTCATTAGGGAAAGGTAGCTCAGTTTCTTATTGCACATTAAACCCTTATCTGCGGCACTTTTGTACGTCGCTCGGGATAAGAATAAATATAAGATTGAAATGTAAAGATAAATAAATAGGTTATTAAAATGATGGTTAAGTAAACATTTGTTCAATGAAGTACACTGCTCTCCTTGTGCAATGCTAAACCAACCGCCGACCAATCATTTTTATTTAACACGGTATTCATTTAAAAAGGTCCTCTTACCGTTTATCGACACTTCTCTGCATCTCACGAGATCGCACTTGTTGCCCACCAAAATGATGGGGATGTCCTCGGACTGTCTAGCTCTCCGCAGCTGGATGCGTAGCTCGGACGCCTTCTCGAAGCTCATTCGATCCGTGATTGAGTAGACGATCAGGTACGCGTCTCCTGCCTGCATACACTGGCCCTGGTTCCGGTTCCATTCGCTCTCATTCTGGAACAGACGCGACACACGTTCTCCTAAACAGCGCTCTTTTTATGCAAGCTTCTCTGAGATTTTAAATGTATGTGTGTGGGCCCTTTAAAGCGTTCAGCAGAGCAAGTCATTAACTTTTAGTTTTTTACATTTGGGAATTGGCTTTCAGAAAGAGTGCACAGGGACTGGTGTCCTCTTACCTGAGGATCCCATGTATCCAATAAAGTGATGGTAGCACTCTCTCCGTCGACCATAACTGTTTGTTCGCAGACTTGTCCTGTCACAAGAAAAAGGTGGTTTTGTTTCGTTGCACTGTAGACATACATCCACCAGCGGTTATTCGAGCCTGTGCGCACGAAGTGGACAACAATAATCACCTCCGTACAACTCGCTATCGCTGTCCATACTGTCCGCTGCACCAGCGAAAATGCTTGCGAGCGCCGACTTCCCAACCCCGTTTTCGCCGATGAGCACCACGTTGAATAGGTTGGCTCCCGAGTCGCTGGAGACGACCGAGTCGGACGAGGACGACGACCAGCTCTCCCTGCTCGACTCGCCAGCAGAGTTAATGTAGGACTTCGAGCGCTCGATGCTGGATGTTGAGGCGAGGTTATTGGTGAGAAGGTGATTGCCGTCTGTGCAGATGCTCCATCGGTGCAGCTGGTGCTGCACGCGCAAACTGTGGCGTCGCATGGTGGCAAGAAGGGTCGTCTCACTCTGCGGGACGACCAAAAGTCAATTTTATAAGAACTGAAAACATGAAAACCATTCATAACGCATATTTAAATTAGTATAGGGCTTTACAATGCTGGTAGTAAAATTGGCTTTATTTTCCCATAAAAAGTAGCCTAGCTGTAACAGTAACGTTCGTTTTAAGAGTTAGTAATAAATATCGTTTTTCGTTTCCACCAGTGTATTGATGCTAACTGAAACTGTAGCCTACTATAGACCTACAGCTTAAAATACACAGTATGCAAAACATATTTTATATGTGACTATGCTTTTAGCTTTTCACTCTGTATTTTTTTACATTTAATTTCAAAGTAAATAAAAATTAAAAGATGTGCTGTTCAAGTACCATAGCGCAAGATGTAACGAAGTAAAATGAACATTCAGATTCCAAAACTGTTCTTGAACAACCAGCTCTCACATTTCTTATTCCCAACGCAAAATTCAGAGACGTTTGATTCTTTCGAAGTGAGCCGTTTCTGCGCGGGGCTGCTGGTCTCTCTCGGAGTTACGGTCTTCCCTAATAATACTCCCGTCTAAGTCCCTGCTTCTCTCTAATGCGCTTTCGGCTGTCTTGGTTTATATAAAGAAGGCTCAAAAGTAAAAAGGGCTTTCCTTGACGTCACCTTCCCCTCCCCTCACCAGCAAGACCTCAGAAAATCTGGAAGATGGTTTTTCTGTTATCCTAACGGCCTAGATACGAATCCTCGGGCACCCAACTGTCCTGTGAATTGCCCTAATCTGTGGAACTAGGCTGTTCACGCCAGTTCTAATTTACCTTTTCATTGGGTCTTTTGTGCCTAACCCCTTTTTAAAGGACTGTTGTCGTTGTATGTCAAAGGCTTGAAGATTGAAGTTTATATATTTTGTTGGGGATATATCCTTTTGGGGGACATTAATTAACTGCCCGTGCTTCTGTTAATGACTAATCTTTTGATAAAATTACTCATCAGAATGCCTACGAATTCATTCACACAACAAGCTTACCTAAAGTGTCTCTGCTCAAGCTTTTGTGACCACTGTCTCTAGGACACACTGGCAGATTACAAAGGAGGCTGTGCGCACACACAGCGAACAGACAGTTTTGTGTGTTCTTAACAACAGACAGACTGCATTGGGTGCTTTGATAGGTGTATAAGCATTGGGGCTGTCCAGAAGGGCTGTGAAAACAGCCAAATGTTCATAGTAAAACAATGACTTCCCCCATCCCAGATTGTCTTGGCAATTAGTCTACAGCCACTGTAGCCACAAACAGGACTAATTACTGTAGCAAATAGCGTTGTTTGTTTGTTTCTGTACTTAAGAGCAATTTTGAGGGACTGAATAAAAATATCCTTATTTTTCATTGCAAGTATAACAAACAGGGCAAAAAAAAAAATGTGTGGCAGACCAAACAGGTGGAGTCATTTCAAGGTTACCCCGTGTAAAATGGTTAATCAAGTTATTTAATGGCTAGTTAATGACATCCCATTAAGAAAGCCTAATTAAACACAGACACACATATTTATATGTAAAAGCTTATTAACATATTTTCCTTCCCACCACCTATAGATACACACATAAACATAAACAGATACAAGTTGTCTAAATGCCCACATTTTTGCGCAGTTGTAGTTGTCCAGAAGATACCACACAACTTCAAATTTGAATCCAACATTCACGCTGTGGCAGTCAATAACATGAGCAGGATTAAAATTAAATCATTGTCCATCATGACAAAAACAATATTGGGGCAAAAAAACAAATAAACAAAAGGAATATTCTGGAAACCCCAGTGCATTTCCTGCATGAACCACATATTAAAGATGGTCAATGCAGCAATGTTAAAAACTGCAGCAAAAACAATTTTAATCATTAATTTGCACGTTTGTAAGATTTATAAAAAAAACATTTAGAATAACACGTCTAAGCAATGAGCAGTGGTGGTTAAAAAGTTTTTTTTTTAGTTTGCTGTTATCAGTTTAAAACAAATACAGCATTCTGTTATTAAATGCTTGACAGAAAACATGGGGGGAAAAACCGCCAAATCCCTGCTGAAGGCCATGCGAGAGTCCTCGTGTGACACCAGCTCCATCCCATCAGCTGGCTGGATTAGAGGGGACAAAACGGTGAAATAGGCCATGGCAGGCAGCCACTGCCAATGCTGGAAGTGAGAACAACAATAGCGTGAGCCCAAAGAGTTCTAAACCCGTGTGGCGCTAGGTTGTAAACTGGTGCCTCCGCCGTGCACCCAGCGAGGGGGCTGCGCACAGTCGAGGTGCGTGTCCAGTGCGTCTCTGCTAAAGCACAAGGCCAGTTATGGGCCTTTGAAACCAAGGCCCTACCTCGGTATTGAGAGAGGCCTTTCTGGTTTTTGACTTTTATTTGCACTACATGATCAAATCAATTTCTATAACCTCAGTCGGATTAGCATGAAAAGCATTAGCATGAAATAGTATCGTCTGCTAGTGGCAGCTAAAAGATGAGATAGCACAAGGCTATTTGTGGAGTAAACAAGGCAAACATATGAACAAGACAATGGATGTAATCTTTAACTTGGAAGACGACTGCCTTCAGGATGGGTTGAATGGAGAAACTCAGAAAAGTACCGCTGAGTTGAGTTGAATTGGCAGAGTTTTTAATGTTTTATCATTATATAGCTTACCACACAGCACAATTGCTTGAATGCAAGGGTTAAAAAGTGTACGTCATCTACGAAGATGCCTAGAGGCATTTATGACAACACATCCTTTTCGATTAAAGCGGGATTGAAGGAGCATCGGGTCTTTGGGAACCTTGTTTTGCAGCTTTAGGTCTGAGTCTGAATGGGATTAGTCAGGATTTACCGCGTTCTGTCTGTGTTACGGTTATTGCTATGATCTGGTCATGCTTCTATTGTGTTGCATGTGTGTTACGTTCTTTTGCCTTTATATGGACAGGAATTGTGTTGCACAGTACACATGGATATCAGTTGCAGCTCGTTGCATTTGTCCATGTAAAAGATTTTTTGTTTATTTACGTATCATGGCCGGTCGGTTGTGTTAAATGGGCAGATTTTTCTTTTAAATATATCAGCACGGAAAATGTTTCCCATGGTCCACTCTTATTCGGTTTTTAATGGAATAGAATCTTTACTGGGCATCCAGAGTGGTTCCGTTGGTAAAGGCACTTGCCTGAGCCCTAGGAACTTTATTTTGCAGGTTTGAATCCAGATCCTGTTGGTTGCTGATATAAAGCATTAGCACAATTGGCGATTCCAACAAATTGTCTGGCAAACTCAAAAATAACTTTTGATAAAAAAAAAAGAAAAAATATATATAAATATATTATTATAACTACAATTAATTAGCTTTTAGGTAGATCGGTGCTATATGGGTGCTAAGCAGGGAACCATGAGGTTTCCCGGTCTCCAATCCCATGTCCCGCGTTTACAATTTTAAGTTGAAGTCACATTTGCTTTCTACAGAGGGTGAGTGCTGTATAAACACTGTTTAGCCTCTGCAGCAGGCAGGAGCCTTCAGATGGAAAACAATTGTAACTAAATAGAGGGAGCTGTGCCAAAATTTTCATCTGCACTGAGACAAAACGGTTACATTAGGCCTGGGCCGTCGACAACGACCGCTCTGCACTCTCTGCCTCAAATGCTTCCAGTTTATTTATTCACTTGGCCAACGAAGATGGATCTGAGTACATGTGATGTTAGTCATCCTGCTCAGTAATTCTGTCGTCCCTGCTGGCTTTCTGCAGGGAGCGGTGGAGCTGAGACATTCGCCACGTGTGATTTCAATGTCTCAGTGTCTGCACAATGTCCAACTGTGCCCAGCCTGTGCCCAGCCTGTGACCAGAACCTCTACTTCGGCGCTGAAAATTACCGTGCTGGAAGAGTGCACTTTTTTTTTTTCTGAATTCTGAATTTTTCTGATATTCACGTGTTCACGCATAACCATCATCCCCACATCGAGTGACTCTCCGCACACGGTGCTATAAATTGTTCACTGTTGCTCTGTTGCTCACTAAGCAGAACCTTTTTTGTGAATCCTGTTCATAGACCCCAAACGGCACCCGCTGTGCGATTCTATTTAGTTTTTAATTCTTTGTCAGGGACCTGATCGTGCCAGATGTGAAGCCACGCGCTAGCTAAACGTGACTCGGCCCCGCAGATGGGACGTGATGACGATGCTCTCCAAAATCTGCCTTGCATCATGGTCCCGTTTCAGGAGATTTTCTGTGGCTGCGAAATTTCCAAAAAAGGCCCTGTTTAAAGGTCCACTTCCTCTCCGGACAGCGCCCGCATGCTAACCACTAACCCACCACGGTTACTCATCTCCTAAAGCACAATCTCCTCCAGCAGTGAATCTGGATGCAGTGCATAAACTTGGCTGGCACGGTTAATCATTAACAGTTCTCAGTATAATGACGGAAGAGAGACACAGCCTTGCTTTGTAGAAGCACACTCCAGGCTGCTAAAAGAAAATGTGAAAGGGTTAATAAGAACAGCTGGCATTCAGATTACGTGGATTTAATTCATGTACCGAGAGGGGTCCTAAAGAGGCGTCTCCCGATGGCATTGCATTATTTTTCCCCCAGACACGTCTAGACAAGAGGAAACGGAGTCGCCGTCCTCCAGGGTTCAGAATGCCAGCGAGACGACCTGTGGGACAGGATTGAGCCAGGGCACAGGACGGCATTAGCCTTTTTACCGCAGCCGGATCTTTCAGCTTTCACTCCGTCCTCCGTTACACTCCACCCTTTTTCCTTTTTCTTAAAACAGTCGTCCTGGATTTCAGCGGCTAAAGCCTTCAACTCGCCTTAACCTGCCACTGAGACTCTAATTGAGTGAATAACCTCAAATGACTAAATGGATTTAGTCAAACGATTAATCGGCCTACGGTAATTCACACAGCCGAGAGCACCGGGCGGTATGCCGCGTCTTCCCATTGGATGGCTGGTTATGCGATCGGAGATCCGAACAAAGCCGGTTCTGCCCATCACAAACCAGAGTCATCCTGTCAAAAAAAAATATAATTTAAAAATAATTAGAGGGAATTACTCACACCTATTCGAAAGGGTCTGCTTGAGAGGATTCAAAACGAGCAAAAATAATTCTCCGGTCAAGATCTCAGGTCTCCTCACTCACAAGCCTAAACGTACGTCTCGGTCTGCAGAAAACCGCGCGGTTGAGTCTACGTCTTCCGTCAGTTTCTGATTAACAATTAGGTTGTGGGGAGGAAGTAGTCCTATTCAGCACACAACTGCCCTACTGTCCGGACTCCTTAAGGACAAGGCATGTAGTCTTTAACGACCCACGACAAAAAGTATTACCCCCCCAAACGTTAGTGTAGAGGCCCCTCTCCCGCTGAATTATGTTCACTGGTGTGTAGTGTAATGCAGTTTATATACTTGTCTAGTTTAGTTTATTGGATACTGAACATACAAGCATACATTTATTTCAACAGCTGAAAATACTACCGTCTGAAATACTTCACACTACAACCAATGGCAGAACATTAAATACATTCAACAGCTGTAAACATCCTTGTGTATGAATAGTTTTGAAAAGATTAAAAAGAAAAGGAACTATATAATACGTTATCAAATGCCGTTTTTAATTAGATGGAATTTTTCTTTCTGTTTGACCACAGAAGGGGGGGTTATGGAGAGTGGCTGGGGTTTGGAGGTGGTGCTTCGGAAAGCAAACGTGACGTGGGTCAGCGCTCGGTCCAGGTAGAGGTCCGAGAAGGTGGAACTCCGCCCAGAGTGATGTCCCCAGCGCATCAGCTCGGACATGGTCAGGTGCTTCTGTGTCCCGGGCCGGTCGCTACGGAGACCCAGCTGACAGGGCCTCTGTTCGCCCAGCGTCGCCTCCACCGCCACACCTGAAACCGGAGACAAGCCAAAAAAAAAAGGTAACTTGTCCCACCTGGTTACAGCCAAGCCTCAGGCTGGGTGTGGTTCCTGTACGGAGGCCTCAGGTTTGTCCCAAATCGTATTCACGGGCAAACAGCCGGCCCGCGCGCAGGAGGTGGCAGCTGCAGCGCGTTACCTGGCGCACTGCCGTCGCCGTGGCAGCAGCATCCCAACAGGTCGTGAGTCACGCAGTCGGAACCCTCGTGGAGTGTGAAGAGGTTCCGCAGTTCCTCCACGGAAAAGCCGGTGTGGTCGGTCTGCTTGGACATATCCACCACTGCCCCGGAGAGACCCTGCTTGCTGACCTGCCTCTGGTAGATCTTCTCTTCAATGGTTCCTGAATATTGTTAACCATGATTAAGGGCGGGGAAGGAGGTAAAGAAACGCACAAAAAGAAAGACTCCAGGACATTTTAAACTGTACAGGTGTTGCGTTTTCACCACATGGTATGACCGGAAGGTTGTCGGTTCAAATCCGCAAAAGAGGCTCAGCGGTTGTGCCCTAGAGCGGGGTACCAGAATTAAATAAAGACGTCTGCTACACGACCGAAATAATTAAATATGTGAGGAATGAGAACTACATTTTTAAAACCCAGTCAAGTCAACGCATGACTTGGATTAGTGCTCAACCTTGCAATTTCATCTTAATCACTACATGATAAACGGCTCCAGTATTTAAAACAAAACAAAAACAAAAACAACATTAAGGAGATTTCTCTCTCCCCAGTTCTGCACATCCTTCCCGCCCTTCCCAGCATGAGAGCAGCTTTCCAGCTGGCATAGATCGTTGCCCCCTGCCATGTGGGCACAGCATGCTCTGTGTGTGCTCATGATCTGACAGGAACGAGTCAGACCGTAGCAGCCGATTTACGACTCTTCCCAGCCGGGCATTATTGGCATCTGCGCGTGTGGGAAACGTTCTACCGCTGTACCCCTGAACGGCTTAAAGAGGGGGCGCGGGTTCTCACCTGTAGTAAGGAAACGGTAGATGTGGACGCTCTTATTCTGCCCGTCTCTCCACACCCGGGCCATCGCCTGAGGAGGAAAGAGAGACAAACGGTCAACAGGCAACTGCACCACTCGCTGACCTGACCTGGCACAACACGGGCAGCAGGTGGCGCAACGGTAGAGGTTTTTGGGTTTGCCAAATAGCAGCGTTGTGGCAGTTGGTCCCAAGCAGGCCACAGCTGATTTTCTCTTTAAGTGCAGTACTTAACCCCCGAACAGCACAAATAACTACCCATCTCCATGAAAGGGTACATTATAAACCCATAATCTGCGCAAGTCACTCTGGATGAGAGTGTAGCAATATAAATGATGAATAATCCCAGACAGCTCACACAGATGCCAAGCGCATCTCTCCGCCAAGATACCCCACCCCGCCCCCCCCCCTCGCTGGCTGTCAGTGACCGCCTTCCGCCACAAAGGGGGCTCACAAAGGGTCACAAACCAGAGTCACGAACCAGAGCTGAATCCCCGTCAGCCCTGTCACCTATGACACAGCCCTCCAGGCGCGTAGTTGGAGAATGACAATGCCCCACTGAGTGGGCGTGAGCTGCCTCGTTAGGACACAACTCAGGAGGCTCATGACAGCTGTCGCTCGGCCGTGAGCAATCGGACATCAGATGTGGACACAGACAAAGTAACAGTCTGTGCCCCTTTGCCGGTGCCCTGCTTCAATCTGAAGCACTCATGGCACAACATAAGGGCGTGATTTAAACTCAAATGTCAGACCCAATGTATGAGTAAGTGTGAAAGGATCACGGGTCTCTTTCTGAGCTCAAGGGCACAGGTTTGACAGGCTAACAAAGACTGCCACCTGCTGGGGAATAACAGATATGGATCTTAGAGCTCAAGGGGGATAAATGTTTTGCTTGGGAATCAGCGCATCCACTCTTCCCTGCCTATAACATTTATGATAATTTTTTCTTTGCGAAGTTATTGGAATTACTAATTATCTTTATCCCCAATTTGGAATCGCCGATTGGGCTAACGCACCACTGCTCGCTGTTGGACTCCCACCACCAGGCGCAGGGAGAATCTCGTCCAAATCTTCTGGACTTCAAGGGCGCCCGTCTCATGCCCACACTTAGCCACAGCAGAGTTATTTATATTCATCTGCTTGACTGAACTCCTCTCGGCTATTTCGCTCACCGCGGCAACTGCGCCCCCACCCCCAGGCCCTCACCTGAATGTCGTTGGCCGGGTTCCAGTCGATGTCGAACAGGACGAGATGGGAGGCGCCGACCAAGTTCAGGCCCACACCGCCGGCTTTGGAGCTGAGCAGGAAGACAAAGTCCGCGGAGTAGCGGCCGTTGAAGCGGTCCACCAGCTTCTGCCTCTGGGCGACGGGAGTCTGACCGTCCAGCCGGCAGAAGCTGTAGCCCAGATGCACACACCAGTCCTGCAGCAGGTCCAGAGTCTGGGTGTAGTTTGACACCAGCACCACTCTGCGGGCGGGTTACAAAAGGAAATAAACCAAAACGCATGAACCAGAACTGAGGGCTTTAAAAACACACAAATACCAGTGCACCAGAGTTTAATATGCTCAAACACAAGAGTTAAAAGTCAGTACAAATGGACAGAAAAGGCCTTTGGCTCAATGCTATTGCGTTGAAAAAGCTATTAATACCTAAAACACCTTCTTCACTACATCTCTTAAAAGCACTTTTAATAGACAAATACATATTCTGGCACTCACCAATAGCAAGGCGCCGTCTACCATAGAATTTGAGACTCAGCGCATTTAGAAATCACACGATGAAGCCCGACTCGTCACAGGTGAGCATACCTGTCCGACGGACTGAGCTCGCGCACTGCGGCTAGCAGGTCGGTGAGAACCAGGAGCTTTCCAGAGTCGGCAGCGCTGAATCCTCCAGCGGAGTAGGCCTCAGGGAAGAGCGCCCCCAGGCCCTCGTACAGAGAACTCTCTGTGGTGTTGGAGTCCTTCACTGCGCCGCCCTCTTTCTCCTGACACAGCCAGTTAAACACAATACATGTTTAAACAAACTCTGAGGCTTTTTCGGAGCGGAGAGTCTTGAAAACGGTTTAATGTTACCATGTAAAATGATTTAATTTTAAATTCGACATGAAGGTTGTGTTAGGTAGGAAATATCATGTAGGGCGGTTTCTCAAATCTTTCTGTTGTCAAGGAAGACTAAACGGTTTCCTGCTTATTGAAGACATGCATTGGTGGGGGTGCTAAAGCTCAAAGCCACCCAAAGCCGGTTACTTCTTTTGACCTTTCTTTTGAAAAACAAAAATCCAAACACAGCTGGTTTTTTTATAGGGTGGTACGTTCCACCTGAAGGACACAGCCAAACTTCCTGCTTTTAAAAGGCCTTCAAACGATAATGGCCAGGCAGCCTGTACCTTGGTGACCTTCCAAGTAGAACAAAATACTACCGCTAATATCCCGACTAAAACTAACAGATATGAGGGTGTATAGCTAGCCTGCAGGATCATTTCACAGTCTGCGGTGAAAAACAGGGGACAGTTTCTTTTGTGATAATTATTCACCTATTAAGTGCATAGTTAGGTGTCCCTGTTAGAGCAAGGGGCCTGATTTTGATCAGGCCAGATCATTTATAATCCAAGTAACGACTCAATTTAAACAATTAGGTTCTGCGGCACTTTTTGCAGTTAGTCATCTCAACATAATCAACGTTAACCTCGTCAACACCCATCTCAGCATAATCAACGTTAACCCATCTCAGCATAATCAACGTTAACCCCGTCAACACCCATCTCA
>JAOYSI010001617.1:0-29310 GCA_025775065.1 Hiodon alosoides | reverse complement strand
ATCTCAGCATAATCAACGTTAACCCATCTCAGCATAATCAACGTTAACCCCGTCAACACCCATCTCAGCATAATCAATGTTAACCCATCTCAGCATAATCAACCATAACCTCCTCAACATAATCAACGTTAACCCCGTCAACACCCATCTCAGCATAATCAACGTGAACCCCCTTCAACATCCACCTCAACTGCTCTGCCACTTCCATCTGGACTCACCTGGATAGTGGCGTAGAGAAGGCCGGGGTGGTTGCAGAGTTTTTTAAGCGCCCCGATGCAGACGAGGTGAGGGCTGTTCTCCAGCGCCCCCTGCAGGCAGGCGCGGACTAGGCGGTGCGCGAGGAGCCGGCGGTACAACTCCAGCTGCAGCGGGGCTGGCCTGCAGAAGACGATCCACTCCACTTTGGGCGGCAGGTAGCGGTCGATGATCTCCTGGGTGCGCCGTAAGATGAAGAGGCTCGTGAGACGGCCCAGCTCCGAGGCCCTCTCCTCGCCCAGGCGCTTCTCCTCCTGCACACAGAGGTCAGAGGTCAGGTCAGCGGGAGGCGCCCTGTGGAGGTGACAGCATCAAGCAAACGACTCAAGGCGAGATGTCCCTTTGGTTCAGGTAAAAATGCCAAGCAGCATGTGTGGCCAAATAACTTTGTGTCAACCAACTAACCAATACCAATGATCCTTAAGGTCTGAATTAAAGGTCAGAATGAGCTCTGCATTTGTAAGGGGTTTTCTCTCCCATGAAGTCTCCAAGCAGTCAGTCACGGTTTAGTGAAGCTCAGACTTCCACCATTGTAATGCCAACGGAGTGGCAACAGTAATAAAAGGCTAATTGTCTTTTAATTGGCTAATTGGGGAGGGGGAGAGAGAGAGAGAATTGACCTCAGTGGAGGAGGGCTGGCGGGACCTGACAATGGGCTCCTCGTACACCTTCCTGTAGGCCGAGGAAGAGCCCAGGATCCCTGGGTTCACAAACTCAATGATGGCGTAGAACTCCTGCAGATCGTTCTGGACTGGAGTTCCTGAGGGGTTAAAATATGTCCACCCGTCACACTGGTTGTGCTCACGCGGTCCTCGCTCACAGACACACCGGCACGCACGAGCTCACAGCCTGGAAACACAGAGGAGGCTGACCAGTGAGGATGACCCTCCGGTGGCAGGCCAAGCCGCTGAGAGCAGACGAGGTCTTGATGCTGCCGTTCTTCAGGCGGTGTCCCTCGTCACAGATGGTGACGCCGAACTCCACCCGCCCCACCTGCTCCACAGAGCGCAGCAGCATCTCGTAGCTGATGACCAGCACGGCGGACAGCGGGGAGCTCACAAACTCCTCCACCCGGTGGTCCTGGGTGTAAGCACACAAGGGGGCGAAGGCGTCAGCGTGACCCGCTGGGTGACGCCGCCGCCGCTCTGGCAGCACTGGCACCAGCTTAGTTACACACCTGATCCACAGTGAAGACGGAGATCCTCTCCCTTCCCAGCCACTTCTGGAACTCGGCGCCCCAGTTCTTCACCAAGCTGCCCGGGGTGACCACCAGCGCCCGGCGGGCCACAGGTCGCCCCCCGTAGGGCCCCTGGCGCAGTAGGGTCCACACCAGCGCGATACACTGCAAGGTCTTCCCCAGGCCCATTTCATCTGCCAGGATGGCCCCATGCCGGCAGGTCGCTCTGGCTCACAGAACACATCCACGCATGAGAACACCCCAGTTACACACACAAAAAAAGCCCAAACTGTGACTCTAAGAAATAAAATCACCCTTCAACGCGTCACAGAAGTCACCAATCACCACTCACCGTGTCACAAAAGTCACCAATCACCACTCACCGTGTCACAAAAGTTACCAATCACCACTCACCGTGTCACAAAAGTTACCTATCACCACTCACCGTGTCACAAAAGTTACCTATCACCACTCACCGTGTCACAAAAGTTACCTATCACCACTAGAACAATCTAACAGATATGTAGAGGCTACGGACAGCACAATAATCTCTGCAGATGAGACGCCAAACGTAATGAAATATACAGCAATATTTTCATGAGTTTTAGGTGAAGTAGTGATTTTACGCTTGCCATTAGCAAAATTAAACAAACAAACTTTCTAAGCAAGCACGATTATTTGGAGGAACTTGCAGTTCAACACTTTTTAAAACATTTTTAAAGCTGGGTTTTTACTGATGAAGTGCCTTTCTCAGAACATAGGACGCAACCCTCAAACCTACTGGTTACAAGGACAAATAAATTAACCACTTAGTCAGCTTGGCAGAATGAATACATACCTCATTCCCATGACGCACTCGTACAAAAAGACCACGCCCACTCTCTGGTGGGGCCTCAGGTGGGCCGTGAGATGAGGGTCCACCACAACGTCCACCACGGGCAGCCCGCTCTTGTTGAAGACCCACTGGTGATTCTCTGAGGGCCTGGGCATCACCAAGGCTCCTGAACGCAGCATGTAGACAGTTTTATTACACAGACCTAGACTGCTTGGCAAAGACTCCTATCCAGAGTGATTTGCAAGGCTTACAATTTTACACATTATCCATTTATAAAGATGGGCGCTTGCTGAAGCCATTTATATTAAAGTACCTCCTTGAAGTCCAGTCCCATGACGACCATAGCAACAGACTTTACCCGGTTTTAACCATCACAGCTGAGAATCAGCCCCTCCTTTTCTCTTGTAAAGGTACATAGTTTATTTGAGCACTGTGTGTTTTGCTGGGAGAATGGCAAATCAACGCACTGGAGAACTTCCCCACACCAGCAGCCATCAGGTGCTGTACCTGGAGCGAGAGGGTCGTGTCGGGGCCGGCAGGACACCTCCTTTGTGTCTGGAGCCACGCCCTTTGGGGTGGGTCTGGAGAAGGGCTTGAAAGCCACCCTGGAGACAGGCGGGGATGCAGCGGGGGCCGCCCCCAGCTCTGAGCGGACGTCCTGAAAGCAACGCCCGGTGCTGAAGTCTTCCTGGGAGATGGTGCCCATCACCTCAATCTGCTTCCCGCCCACCATCAGGGACTCGCCCTCCGCCAGGCTCTCCAGCTCTGAAGACTTGTACCCAGTCCCTGCCGGACACAGAGACCAGCAACCAAAGGGGAGACATTTTAACCCGCCCTGGGACCGAACGTTCCACCTCCTGTTTCCGTTTTAAATGTCAATTAAATCCCCTATATTAAAACAACTTAATGGTATAGAATTATCACAATTTCTCCCGCAAGACATCTCTAAACAAACTGACAAATAAATATATAAAGGCCAGAAGTAATGCCGAGTGGTCTGTAGGGACTTTACCCCTTACCCCTCCCGTTACATCTCGTTACCCCTCCCGTTACCCTTTACCCCTCCCTTTACATCTCGTTACCCCTCCCTTTACCTCTCCCGTTACCCCTCCCGTTACCTCTCCCGTTACCCCTCCCGTTACCTCTCCCGTTACCCTTTACATCTCGTTACCCCTCCCGTTACATCCCGTTACCCCTCCTGTTACCCTTTACATCCCGTTACCCTTTACCCCTCCCTTCACCTTTTACCTCTCCTGTTACCCCTTCCTTCACCCGCTACCCGTGCCGTTACCCCTTACCCCTCCCTTCACCCGCTACCCGTCCCGTTACCCCTTACCCCTCCCTTCACCCGTCACCTCTCCCGATGTCCTTGCCCTCCATGTCCTTCAGCACCACGCTCCTGCCCCGGGCCACCAGGACCGCATCGCCCTCCCATCGCTTGTGCTTCTTCTTGGATGCTTTGCACCACACCACGCTGAAGTACCTGGCGCCGTCGGGCCCACCCTGCAGCGCCACTGAGCCCGGGCCAGTGGAGGACGGGCTGCTGAGTCCACCGGGAGGTGCCAACGCCCACCTGGAGCCTAGACCCCAAACACAGCCCACGCCCCCAAAAGATCGTTTACGCCAGAGTTATGCCAGAGTTACGTTTGAAACTAGGTTTAAAAGCCAATAAAAATAGAGGGGACAGGATCTTAAATAAGCTCCCTCATTTGTATAATTTTAAGACAAAACTAAAATGCTATAGAACCATAAAATATTATTTGGATACCAAAGTTTTGGATTTGCTTGAGAATCATTTCGATTCCGAATATATACACATATATGTGTACACCTGAAAAACATGACTATTACACATACTTCTAGATAATTTTTGACATTTAGGGCGACGCAGTTGGAAACTAGAGCATTTCTGGTTAAGAACCTTGCTCCAGGATACAGCAGCAGCGTGGATATTTACACCGGCAAGCCAGTATTTTAACCTCTAGGCCTCACTGCTGTCCACCAAACTTATCAAGCATGTCATTGCATGCAATTTGCATTGCTTCATTGTTAAGTTGTTACGGTGTGGAAGTGCGACAGCGGGCCTGCCTTGCTGTAAGAGGAATGGGTTCGTTCATGCAGAAGAAAAGATTGTAAAGCACAACTGGGGTGACTTCATCTTTTCATTAAGCAATACTTTAAAAAGCACCCTCTACACGGATGCAGTTTTATGATTCGCCAGCAGAGGTCACCAAACCAATGATTGCCACATCATTGAAATCTCAACTGAAACCATATCACTAGCAGATGTATGCAATACGCCTTTAAAATAACTTTAAGTTTTTGGTAAAATGCATTATTTTTCCCCTATTTAGGCGGTTTTAAGCTCTTCTGTCTATACGTAATGGTAACACCAAACAATGCATTAAGCACACAGTGAAACAATCCACACCGCTGTCAAGATCTGCCACTCGTCCTAGCAACAACAAGCCAAAGGCCCAAACTAATTCAGCTAGACCCCCCAATCCACTGTAACAGAGACCGGACAATGAGTTTCCACAGGACGTGGGTTCAATCTGACCAGAACCACGACCAGACAATGAGTTTCCACAGGACACAGGTTCAATCTGACCAGAACCACGACCGGACAATGAGTTTCCACAGGACACGGGTTCAATCTGACCAGAACCACGACCGGACAATGAGTTTCCACAGGACACGGGTTCAATCTGACCAGAAAATGAGTTTCCACAGGACACGGGTTCAATCTGACCAGAACCACGACCAGACAATGAGTTTCCACAAGACGCGGGTTCAATCTGACCAGAACCACAACCAGACCAGAGTTTCTCTAAAAAATAATTTACCACCCACAACAGTTTTCTGATTTGCAAAAGTATTTAGAGTTTAAACTAAAATTAACAGCACAATTAAACCAATTTTATTTTTTTTACTTTTATTTTTTAGGAATGAAATACCAAAAAATTTACAATTTTAACTACTCATGTCAGAGTTATAAACTTAGTTTTTTTTTCAGTTTTTCCTTCCTTGCCTCACCTAAATCTGGGTTAAAAAGATGTAAAATAATGTGAAAAAGCATCTTTGGACCACAATGAGGATACAATACTTATTTACAAAAAAAAAACACAAGACATTCCTTATACTGGCGTCCGTTCGTCCCAGTTCAATCCTAAGCAGTCCCAGTCACGTCTCCTTAGCCGTTCGGATTCGGACGTCCCATCGCAGAAACGAGCGAAACGTTCCAAAGCCAGAGCTGACGCGCTGCGTGAGACAGGCATGGCTGAAGGTTCTCTGGCGAGAGGCTCACAGGTGCATGATGGGAAGCCCGTGCCTCAGCCTGGCGGCCTTCAGCTTCTCCACCTTGATCTTGGCCCTTAGTAGCTCCTCCTCCAACTGCTGCCTCCTCTTCAGCCCCTCCCGCTTCTCCTCGATGTACAGGCCCATCTTCCTCTGGCTGTCCATCAGCAACTCGTGCTCTTCCTTGGACAGCTGCAGGTTCTCGCGCTCCAGCCCCGCCAGGTGCCGCAGGCCCTCGGGCCGGGCGTACAGGTCCCGCCGGACGGGCAGGGGCGAGGGGGACATGACCAGGTTTACGGAGGAGGGGCAGGGGGAGATGGAGCCGTCGAAGCCGTGGACGGAGGCGATCTCCTCCTCTTCCTCCTCCTCCTCCTCCTCTTCCTCCTCCACCCGGCTGGATAAGACAGTCAGTTCTGGCGGCGGCTTGATGTCCACTTCATGGTCCAGTCTGACGGTGACGGCGGGCTGGAAGTCCGACAGGGCTGGGAGGGACGAGCTGCTTCCTGGTTGCTCGATTGGCGAGTCGTGCTTGTAGGCCACCCTGAAACCCAGCAGGTGGCAAACACAGACGTAAGTGCTGGTGAGAAACTGTGTAAATCACACTTGAACAATTGACGTTTTCATTAAACAAATGACTTAAGAACGAATATGACGACTAGGTCCAGTTTAATTCTTTATAAACAGTTTGTCACTGTGAAGTGTAAATACTATTATTTTAAGTAGTAAGTAAATGAAGTGACAAACACAGTATACACCACAGCTGTGGACATACGTCCACGACACTCCCCACGTCCGTGAAGTAACCGCCTCGTAACGTTACCCCCCACGTCCGTGAAGAAACCCCCACGTAACGTTACCCCCCACGTCCGTGAAGTAACCCCCACGTAACGTTACCCCCCACGTTAGCGCCTCGTAACGTTACTCCATCACTGCATATGTGTCCGTGTTTGTTGCGACCCTCTGTTTAGTCACTGAAGAACAAGGCAGAGGTGTAACCTTCGCTCCTTGACCAGGATTCTTTTCAAACATTAACTGGCGTTTTCCAGTTTACCAGTCATTTACTCCTAAGAACCACATAGTATACCTGTCGTACTTCCTCAATGTTAAATGTCTACCCTACACCACTACACTTGGTACATAAAATTAAACTGGGGCTGTGCGGATTGGAAAAATATAAAATGGATATAACCTGAGCTTGTTTGACAGGATTCCATTTTAATGCACATATTTTTGTTATTAAACAGTAAACAGGAATAAACCCTGCACAATGATAACAACAATGGGAGGAGCGCCTAACAAAATATATTTCCTAGGGTAACGTTTTTTAAAATTATTTTATTTGTACACCCTACATCCACAAAACATACACTACCCTTCACCCTTCCACTCTCTTACCAGAAGACAAAAGCAAAAATGAGATCTGAAATTAATGACCCTGACAAACGCAAGGCAAACTGTGCAGCAGGACAAACACATTGCTCCGATGTTGCTAAGCACGCAGCGCTTCCTGTTTCCACTTACCGCCCCCCCCCACAATCCTCCCTGGTGTAACAGAGCGCAATACCACACCGGCAACGTTGGTCTGCAGCAATCACAGCCCCAAAACACACACCTCCTCCTCATTCCGGACGCCAACGGCTGGACAGAGGCACAATGCTGTCCTTGTCCCGTTAATCTTCCCTTGCACCAGCCAAAAAAAAAAAACAAAAAAAAAAAAGGGGGCGGGATGGATTAAGGCAGAAGTAAACGTAGCGGTAGCGTGCCGTATACTGTTTCACAAAGCAGGCGGGGAAATTCTCCCTTCCCCAGAGCAGCCCTCAGCAGGCATCACGTTGACCAGCACCGACAAGAGAACGCTCGAGGGACTCGATTAAGTGGAGCAGAGAACGTCAGAGAAGCGTGGAGGTCATTCAAATTGGCCACCGCACCCAGAAACTTAGAATGGGGGGTGGGGGTGTTGGGGTGAGTGCTGGCCTGGCTGAAGGAGAACGGCGGGGCGGGCGGGGAGCTTACCTGTGCAGGGCATTGTGTTCCTTCTCGTGGAGGGGGTGGAAGAGGTGCGGGATCATCTCGATGATCCTCTTGGTGGGTTCGGAGATGCTGCCCCGATATTCGGGTTGGGAGTGCTTCCTCTGGACCATCTCCTGCTTTGAGCTCTCCTTCAGCCTTTTGTACAAGGTGCGAAGGCCCTGCGCCGTCCGGGGAGGGCGGTCCCCCCCCAGGGCGTTGTACTGGTCCGCAATATTGTCCCAGCACTTGTTTTTGTCCACGATCACCGCGTGCTTGTTGGTATGCTCTTCCAGAATCCTAATGTGGGGTTTCACCAGCTTCAGCAGATCCAGCTTTTCAGAGAGGGTGAAATTGGAGGACCTGGCTTTCCCCACCATGCTCGTTGCCATGAACACAGCAGCCATTTTTGCTCATGCTGTGCCTAGTCTTTCTCTTGGTGGTTGCTGTTTTGCTTTGTTTTTCTGCCCTTTTCTCCCCCGGTTATATCTCTACACCTCTCCTTTGGCCCTTTTCCTCTCCCTCTCTGAGGCATACAAACACTCACAGAGGCACATACAGTCTCTCTTCCTGCCGTTACACAACACACACACACACACACAAAAAGAAATCAGGCTTAACTAGGCCAGCCTCATTTAGGCCCACGCCTACCAGGGAGGGTTTTATTGAAATTCCTTTCAGCTTAAGCTGACGCAGATTCAGGAAAGCTGCTTAAACCCAGCCTGACCTACATAAAGATCTAGACTCTATTAAACTGTAAACCAAGCAGGCACATTTTCGTTTTGAATGCGTGTGATTTAGGAGCTACATATTTGTAATTTGCAGGAAAATAGCCAAAACCATTACTATCATTATTTTTTGGTTTAACATAAAACGTAACTCCACTAAAACCAGGAGCGGAGCGCTGAAACGCGCGTATCTGCACAAAGAAAGAAAAAATAACGTTCGGTACACACAAGAAACGAACAATTTTCACGTCGTCGTATAAAACAGAAAAAAAACGTCCTAGGTTTAACGATCGACGTGCGGCATCGTGAGGTATATAAAGAGAAACACTAGTTGCTTTTAATTTGAAGTAGGGGAACCGAGAGGAAACGCGTGTATTCACTGATACCGAACACAGCCATAATCTGCCTAGCGCCGCCACTGCAGCACCCACGCCAATTTGCATAATGCTAGACCTGCTGTCAATCAGACGCCGCGTTCTCCTCTCTGGTTAGGTTTCACCCAAAGCTCAAGTTTCAGTGTTAAGTTAATCTGTTCCCCTGATGGGTTAATGTACAGCAGGGTTGCAGCCGCTTTTCTTAGGCAGGAAAGAGGGGGACGAATACTGAAATGTTACCTCCGGTAACAGCAAATAGGATTAGGGCTAGGGAAATAACGTAAGAAAACGAGGGTTTACGCGGGTAGATCAGTGCTAGATTTGTCAAAATATTTGCTAGTCACGCAAGATTCTCCAGTTTAGACTAAACAGAAAGATATTCCAATTGTATTTTTACTTTCATTATTAAAACTGTAAATATAACTTTCTTACCGTAGTTTTCTATCAAAGAGAAACGTATCGGTGCTTCAGTCGAATTCTGTATCGATTTTATACCCCGTTTTTCTTTTGTCATCAACGTTTTGTCTGACGTTCCCTGCTCAGGTAGTATTAGCTAATTTATCGACAATGTAACCTATATCAACTTCTGTCGTCCACATACCTTAATCGTCAGGTGCCATTACTTAATCCTCGTATGCCTGTTTTGTCTGCTATCTTAATTTTAACGAATAAAAAAATGTATAGTTCCGACCTCGCTGGATTTTTAAGCGTTCTAGCTGCGCTTAAATTAATAGAACTGTCACCGGTTTAATACCTTGTCGTAAACAATATCAATGCACAACCCATCCAAGATAGATAAAGTTCGTATTTGTGTCACTCCCTTTCACACTGATGGTAACCCATATAATTATGTATACCCTGTCAAATAACTGATCTTAAGCATGGTTTAAAACGCACAAAATTGAAAAACATAACATCTTCGAGGAATGATTAAGGTACAGTAGTTGATACATCAAATAAACGTGGTATTCAACCTTCTTAATGAGTGGAATATCATGGAATTCCAATTCTAAAACCTGCAATTAATTTAATAATTGAATTAAATTTGAGTTGCACAACACATTCAGATTTGACCACAAGAATTGAAAATAACAATTAACCAAAATTAAGAGTCAACCATTTATAAAACATTTGAAATCATTAAAATCGCATCCATAGCACTGAATATGTATAAAGGGTCAGAATACAATTTTTAAAGAAAAATCTTATAAATGTTTGAAACTATGTAAACTCCATATTATTAGTCGAATTGAACGTTGTTGTATAGGTCATGGATAGGATGGACACCGATATGTGCCATTTCAACCGGTTCAGTCCAGTTTCAGTCCGCCATTATTTCCAGCCATCCACCTGAAGTGTCTTGAACACACAACTTGGCCGTCCACTGCGTTCCCAGACTTTCCAAAATGAAGGAATTCCTCAAGTCAAACCGCATAAGGACGCCACAGCAATAAACGTCTTAATCTTTTTAGCTTATTATTAATGAGTTCAGTAGCCAGAGCTTGGAACATTCCCCCCCACTTACAGAGCAGGAAACTTACTGAAGCAGTTCACGATTTATCTCGAGGGTATAACAGTAGCGTAGCGTAGCATACTTCAGATATGACCCACAAAAAAAAAAAAACTAAACCCTGCAACAGTTCAATTTGCTATTCCACATGCCTTAAACTACATACTTGTGCTCAAATTTACTGTTAGTTGATGTGAGGCAGATCTGACCCAAACTGGGTTCAACTAGACGGGCACACTGTTGGCCAGGCCCATCTACATTGGGCTCTTGCCTCTCTGCCCACAGACCACCCTACATTTAATTGTGCCCAGACAGTTTTCCTGCAGCCAAAAGATCATCTCAACTCAAAATAACTAGATTCTTTGGTGGGTGGGAGGGTCGCTTAGTTTACAGTAAACAAATCGGCAGTATTCAAGCCAGTTAATTTTATCCCTAACATCGTCTGTGTTAACCATGAACTTTATTTATTAATTTTTTTTAATTGAGGGTGAGAAAGAGGTTTTCGTTTTTTTTCCCCCCCATTCATTTGTTTTTTCAAAATGTTATGTAGGTTGTGTAGATCAAAGAAAAACACTAAAATCCTATTTAAATGCATCAAGATATCAGGTAGAAACACCATCCCACACTTTCCTTATTAGACCTAAAATACACAAGTAAAAAACTGACACCGGGACATGCGTAACATCCTCTGTAAGACGAGGAGGAGCATCTCACTAAGGCTCTATTTTACATGAGGGGCAGCCAAGGCGAGCTCAAGCTCCAGAAAGAAGTCCGGTCCAAGGTTGCACTGCCAAAGTCCACAGACATCGAACAGCAAATCCCAGAGGATGGGAGCTATCAACTGACCAATCAACAGCCCCAGAAACCAGACACGAGGGTGTAGAATAGAAAACAGACGTTTGGTTACTCTCACCAGCGCCTGTCCTGTTCGCTATGGGAATCTCCTCTCTCCTGGGGATCGGTGAGAGCTCTTCCCGCCCCGAGCAGTTTTCCTTGGCATCTCTTTGGGGGGCAGCCTTAAGGATTTTCGCGAGGGCTTTAGACAAAGTGGGGCCTTCACACTTCCTTTCTGGGAGAGCCTCCTGGACCTACAAGCACGAGGAGAGAGAGAGAGAGAGAGAGAGAGAGAGGGGGGTAAACTAGCCATCACAAGGTACAGCCACCGGTAACAAGCAGAGAGGACAGTGGCTTGCCCAACCCAATCTAAATTACAATCCATGGGCAAGCTTAGTGTTACTTGATTTCAGACGAGGACCTCCTCGATTGGAAAATAACTTCAGGTTTAAACTTGTCATTTTAGTTAACCTGGAGCGGTCACTGACAGACTTGCCCCTAAAGGCAAACGCACTCTGCCTTTCCGTCACTTTGGTTTTCCACCAGTAAACATGTGTCAATATTATCAATGCTAAGACAAGAGCGACAGTGTAAAGGCAGTGAATTTGAACATGGCAGGCAGGACCCTGATTGCATGTAACCAATAATCATTTTACAGCACTAACAGCAAGTGATATTAAAAATAAAAAGACTAACAATGTGGGATCAATCAGTTCATTACCTCGTTGAGTGCGTTGCACAGTGAATACTGGGGTGGTGGAGCCACTGGTTCAAACCCAGCAGAGGCGCCCGGAGGAACAAATCTGGGTCTCTTGGCTGCACTCCCATATAGCTGGCTGGGAGCTCCTGAACGTCGCATGCTGCCAGGAAAACTATTTTTTAAACAAACCCTTAGCATAAAAGAACTGGTTTTGTGATACTGGTGGCAAATACTATCTCAGCAGTTGTGGCCGGAAGCCACGCGCGGTAGTAGTAGTAGTAGTAGTAGTACATTTACAGTGTAAAGCGCTTCAAATTGACCCGACTGTGCCAGTAAAAGGATCAATGCACAGAAGGTTCATTGAAGCCGTCAATATACTAGTGGACATCCGACGATACAACAATACTTTTAAGTATAGTATAGTATAAGATTATTTCAACAACTTATGCGTGATGCAAAAATAATATTTTTTGACAATGATAATAACAATAATATGACAAGAATGTCGTTATGCTTAGGGTTAGGTTTGCACTCCACTTATACAGTAATTCATTTAGTAAAGCAATTAACACGGTCCAACAAGAGCTACAATCGATTGCTACATGTGTAAAAAATAAAAATCATTCATACTTTAAAACAGCTATGCGTAAAAACTTAACAAACCAACCTGAGTTATTCTAGGAAGTCTTCTTTAACAGTACAATTTCGACATTTATCAATTCTCCCGCGACCGGAACGACATCAACTGCAATTGGCTGTAATGATGTCGTCAGGGGAGGAGTCCCTCTGGCGTAAACAAAGTACTTAATACATAAACCAAGTTGACTGTTCTTGTCAGCTCGCTCGATTGTGTGTGATAGTTTAGGCACATTTACATTTATGGCCGTGTTTGGTTTTACAAATGTAGCTGAAATAACACCATATTGTTTAATTACTGTAGTGAGCTAAACTTCACGACAAGTTTCCGTTTGCGGCAAGTATTTATGTCCGGCTACTGCAAAGTCGCGGTATAACAACGGCCTGTAGTTTGATATGCAACCGCGTAACAATCTCGCGTTTTTATTGGTCCATGTCTGGCTGGGGTAAATTACGTTTGGAGCTTTTTTGTCTATTCATTGCTCTCGTGCAGGGATCTTTAAAGAGCGATAAACGGAGGGGTTATTGCGAAATTTATTGCTCTAATTAAAAATTTAATATTGGGTGCAGATACTATATTTAATTATATAACGTAAGATTGGTTCATAATTAGATAGAGTCAATTACATTTATAGGTTAATACAAAAAATATATAGGTAGTTTCGTTCATCACTGTAATTATTGGTTTGTCTTTTAAGAAAAACTTTCTGAGGGACTACATTATATATATATGTCGACTTTCTTTGTATGGCCCAAATTCTGAGAAAACTTTTTTTTAATTATCCAAATTTTGGGCCAACTTTATGGAAATAGCCCAAATTATGGGTCAATATTTCTTAAATGGCACAAATACAGGGCTGACTTTTTTTAGAATGGCACAAATTCGTCATGCATCTCTGCGATTAATTTGGACCAATAAAAAACCGAGAGTGTTACACGGTTCTATATCGAAAGCTGGACCGTGGTTGAACTGTAATCACAACTGATTCTGAGGGTGCGACCGCCAATAACAGGTATGGAAAACATTGATGTGGTGTTTGCAGAACTTTCACTTTTTAGTATTTTACAATAATGTAATGTACGAGTCTGTTTATTACTATCGGTCTTAAAAAACGCAGCCAACTAACGCGCTTAAATCTACTTAAAAAGAGCGATCGATTCTCGTACACTAAGTTTTGCTTTTTAATCTACATAATTAGTCGCACAAGTGAATTAAATTATAACGTCCTTATTTTATGTTTTTATTTATAAGATTAGTCCTTCAAATTTTTTTATTTATATACGATTTAATGTCAAAAGAATAATATCAAAGCTTAATTATGATTGACAGACTTTTCTGCGTGACCGTTAACTTGATGTGTGATATGTTTTGATCTTTGATCTTTTTCCGAAGTCGTTCGAGTTGTAAATAACTATATAGCATATGTGCTTGTCTTTTTTTTTTTTAATAAATGTTGCTACCCAAAATTAAAAAAAACAAAAAACAAAACCATGAGAGACAGTATTTTTTTGGATGGAAAGTCTCGAAGTGTTACAAAGGAAGAGCAGGGTGAGACGGATAGTGTTCTTTCTCGATTTGAACGTTTAGCTTTAGCGATGGCAGTGAGTCTATAATCCAATCAAAAGACTTTGAAGCCGTGATGCCTTTTTAACTGTTCAGCTGCTGCAAGTAAGGAAAATCATTCCCGGCAAGAATACCTTGATTTGAAACGCTGTATGTGAAGTTTACCTTGAACCTCCCAAGGAACTGGTTTCTAAGGAAAGTCTTTATACATTCTCCCAGTATCTGTCATTAGGGAAAGGTAGCTCAGTTTCGTATTGCACTTTAACCCCTAAACTACTGCACGTTTTACGTCGCTCTGGATAAGAGCGTCTGCTAAATGAATAAAATGTAAAGAGCGGACTTCCGTTTGGCGAATTTAAGTCATTAGAAATAACCCGACTGACATTTCACATTTATGCACATTTCGGTCGCTTGAATAACATTTTCTTAGAAATTTAAGTAAGTGCTTGGTTGGATCGCCGTGAATATATTTAATGTTGACATATCTCCGCACTACCACCGCGCAGTTAATCCAAATAACACTTAACCTTCAGTAATATCTAATTAGGTTTTAAGATCTTGTGTGCTAGGACTTGGCATACGTCCAATTAAAATTAAGCTTTGAAAATGGGAATTATATTTTATTGTACATTTATTTGTACATGCCATATAGCAGTCTCATAATTTGTATTTTTTTCTTGTCTTCTGTCCTCACATTACACTTAAAAGTACAATTTCCTGCAAACTGCTTTCCCCTTGTAACTGCTCAGTCTCAATCTCTTGTGGATGGGTTGCTAAGCAGCCATAGTGTTAAGGTTTTTCCCAGATATCTACAGTACAGTATGGCATAAGGTGAGTGTATAATTACATTAAAATGGCCACAGAAATATGTTTATTCTACTTTTACTGTACTTCAGTAGTGGTGGGATCAAAAGTGACTAGATTTTGTGCTAGTTATTTAAGACTGTTAAGTTTGGCCGACCAAAAAAATATTGGTTGAGTGAATGCAAGTACGTTAGAGTTCCTATGACTAGATTCTGTCCTCTGAGAGAGAGCGCTATGTCATTAATACTATGGAAGAGCCATGCAGAGCCATGCTAAAACTTTACCCTCCAGTCAAAATCAGTGATCTTAGCAGAGTTTTGCACAGAAAGCCATGTATTTTTTTAACTGGTTGCCAATATGATTTCCTAACTCCCTGTGAAGTTCCTTGGCTTGCTCAAGTCCCACAGAGGTTGTTGTAGGTACTAAGATAGTGAAATGTAAAACCGAGTCAGACCGGATTAGACGGTTCGCTGAGCAACCTAAAAAAAAATAAAAAAACTACAAAGATTCAACAAAAGTTATTGAAGTTTGCACGTTTGGGAAACGGTACTGGTGGCTTTAACCATTTCTGCCCATGACTGACTCAAACTCGATGCCCCTCATTGGTTCTCATCACGGCTACATGCTACTGAACACTCGCACCTGTCCAGCTAACAAACTAGCAACACGCGGCGGTATTCCTGAGACCGGCAGCAGGTGAGCGCAGTGAGGCGGACATGTAACCCCCTAGCGGGGGGCCCTTGGGCACATAAGAGTCCTCCCTTTTTTAAGCGCTAACTCCCATGAACAGTGCCCCTATTGTGTGTTTTGTCCAACAGCTGGCCGCCTGGGCCCTAGCTCTCCGTCTCTTAGGTGACGCAGCAGCTAACTGGGGCCTTTTTTTCATTGTTTACCGCCCACTGGCTGTGGCAGTTTGGGGCCAGAGCTGAAGGGGGAGGAGAGTCCTCACCTGGGGGAGAGTGCCACCGGCGGCTGGGAGAGACGTGACCGTTTCAGGTATGGGCTCTTATTCTACGTGACAGTGTGTATGGGGTTTATAACGAGGAAAAGTTTACTTCCTATGTAACAAAGTCTTTTAAAGCAAGTATGTAATAATGTATTGGTCTCTGATGGTCTATGAAGTTGTTTGGGTTCAATGTAGTGTTAAAATATCTGTTTAAAAGAGGGTTTTACAGGCACCTTAGTTTAAAAAGTAAACTGTGCGTCAGACCGCAGCTGTGCTGGACGGGATGGGCTACGACATCGAGCGCTTTGTGGGCTACGTGAATGAGGGGCTGCTGTGCTGCGTGTGCCGGGACGTGCTGCAGGACCCCCTGCAGGCGCCCTGCGAGCACGCCTTCTGCAGCTCCTGCATCCAGGGCTGGCTGGTTCTGCACCACAGCTGCCCGGAGGACAGGCAGCCACTGGAGGCCGCCCTGCTCAGGCCCCTCTTCAGGTAAACGCAGCCAGCCGCTCCGGCCTAGCGCCTCCAATGTGACCACGAGCCAGGTGCCCCGGATTAAACCGCCCCGCACGGCTCGCAGGTACATGAGGAACGACCTGAGCCGGCTGCAGATCCGCTGTCGGAACCGAGATCAGGGCTGCGAGATGGTGTGCTCCCTGGAGTCCGTGGACCGTCACGAGAGGGAGTGCGAGTACGGCCTGGTGGCCTGCACCAACACAGGTGCGTCCCGCCGCACGCGGTGGATCAGTGGATCGGTTCCTCTCTTTAGATGGCCGTTTAAGCTCAGGTAATAGTCAGAAGTTGCTTCTTGTCATTCCTGAGGCTTTTTGGTACACTGATCGAATGTACTATGGCACACAGAAATAATTTATTGCTTGAGGATAGTGGGTAGGAGTCCTCGATTTGACAGAACAGGTAATAATTACCCCGACCCCCCCCCCCCCCCCCCCGTCTTTGACCAAGAACTAGTGGGCTGGGCATGCAGGGATCATCTTCTCTGTTAATTCTTTATGAGGGTCCTTGAGACAGGTAATGGAGTGTGCAGATTACCTCACAGGAGAACACCTGTCAAATGGGGTTTGAATTAGGGGGTGGGTGGGTGTGTGGGGTCACTTTGCCTGGCCTTTCTTCCGAAGTGACACCTTTCAGCTGTCGTCGAACAGCAGCCCTCCCCATCCCCCAGGAATCCTTGTATTTATGTATGTTTAATACCTTTTTATAAAATGCGCTGTGCCATATAAAGTGAACACTCAAAAGGCATTTTATTTCTTTTTATGTGGTTCCCGTTGATGCAAGGTGGACTATACTCGTGTTACCGCTGTGGTATGTAAAATCTTTGGATGTGACACGCGTGACGTCTCCTGGCTTTGGAGCATTCTGGGCCATGAAGACGGGATGGCCAGCCGTGTGCTGTTTGGTTCTGCGTATCTGGCGGGACGTCCCGCATTCAGCGAGGACAGATGGGGTAAGGCACATCGCCACCCTGGACGCCAGTATGTGCTCCTGCAGTGGCGGTGTGCCTTAGGGATGGTGGGAAAGCCACCCGTCTGAGCGAGCATTGAAGGAGTCCCACTTTGGCAGGTTGGAATTGAGGAGGCGGGACTCAAATCCATAACTACAACATTAAAATCTGAGAGGAGCACGGGCTTGTCTGCTATCCCACCCCACCACCCCTCCCGCACTTCACCGCTTTGCATTGCAGTTGGGTGTGAGTTTGGGTGTGCTGTGCGTGCGCGGCGATAATCTGAGACGGTATCTCAGCTGTGTCTCGTACACCCCACCCCCACCCACTTCTCCGTCTCTAAGGGTGCCCCATGCAGGTGGAGCGGCGGTACCTGGAGGCACACCTGGCCGTCTGCGAGTTCCGCTGCAGGGAATGCCCCAACGGCTGCGGCTACACCATCCTCAGCTGCGAGGACGCGCAGCACAACTGCGTGGCAGAACTGCGGACCGAGCTGGAGCTGCTCCGGTAAACAGAGGCGGCCGTCGCCATGGTGACCGTCTTTAGTGCTCTTTTTTACCCTAAAGATTCCATCAAAAGTGGTAGAAGTATTCCTCATAAATCTCTCACTTGTTTCTAAAATTTTGAAACATTGCTAATTTGGTAAGGTATAATTCTCGGGTAAAAAGATGTTTGTTCCTGTAATTACCACATGCTAATATATAATGGCTGCATTGGGCCTACGAAGCCCGGAGACGATTGAAATATAATAGCAAAATGAGACGAGCAGACACTCGTCCGCTGGCAGCCCATGTTACCCAGTCCAACCCTTTAGATCTGACAGGTCTGATGACGAAGGTTTGCTCAAGAAGACACCAGAATGATGATGTCACTCATCCAGCTAGGATGATAATGATCGCGAGCTGCAGAGCGCGTGTGACCGCACCGGGTGGGGCGGTTCGCGCTGAACGCGGTGGCTTATTGCAGGTCGGAGATGATCTGCAAGGTGGAGGAGGTGAGGCATGAGATGGAGTCCCGGCTGGACTCCCAGAGGAGGCACATGGTACAGAAGGAGAGTCTGCTGAAGAACGAGGTGGAGGAACTGAAGGTAGTCCGCTGGGCCCCCGACTCCACAGCATGACGTAGGGTGGGAGAGGGGAGGGGTGCAGTCCCACTGGTTAAGACCCTAAGTATCCTCAGTGTTACTGCGGAGGCAGCCTGTGATTATGCTGCTACAGTTTTAGTCATTAAGATGGTACTGGATGTGTGTGGATTCTGTATCGTGTAGGCTGTCACCCATTGGCTACACCAGGAGCCTAAGGATGTATGTTCCGAGTAGCCACACAAAAGAAGGGAATTTAGGGGAAATTTGTAGGCCTCCTGCGTGGGTCGTCCCTGTGGTCGGGGTGACGGAGCACGCGCCTCCCTGCCGCAGGGCCAGCTCTCGCGGGTGATGACAGACGTGCGCGCCCTGCTGGGGGCCGAGCGGCTACACAGGCAGGAGCTGGAGCAGGCGGAGCTGGAGAAGCGCGAGCTTCTGGAGCTGCTGAAGAGCCTGCAGAGGGAGGGCCGCACCCCGGCCCCCGCGCTCCCCGCCCCCTCGCTCACCGGCACGCCCCAAGGGCTGCGCAAAGCCGCCGGCGCCCGCGGCCTCCCCCTGGACTGCATCAAACGGAAGTCCCGCGAGGTCACCGTCATCTGAGGCCGGCGAGCCCGTCGTGACTCCCGGTACGTGTGGGCGTTCACATGCGTGTGCGCGTGGGTGACCGTTCACTGTGCTATGAAACGGTCGATACGTGACTACGCATGGGTGTGCTCATGATATCATTAAGTTCATTGCCTACACACAGCAGTAGTGCTCGCTTCATGGCTAAACAGACGGCCGTTTCCGGTCATGTGACTTTAACGAGGAGAAATCGCTTAATGCCTGTTGCTTGTCTTCCGCCCACGGTTCCATGCAGTGTGACGATCGATGGTTTACGCCTGCATTAGAGTGCCCAGTAACAGCCCATTTCTCTTCTCTGAACAGATTCTCACGGACGTGTTGTGAGGAGTCAGTCGTAGAAACAGCCATTTCAAGAGAAGTAGCAATACGCTCAGCTGTCACTGCCATGTGAATTTAGAGCAGAAATCAATCATATTTCTGCAAACCGGGACATTCCAGTACTTTTGCACGTTTTTATATTTTGGCGTTAGTGAACTGGACATAGTGGCGACGTGGAATTATAACGAAGAATTCACGCCCAAATTTGATTTTTATGGGTCCATAAACATACTAGGATGTTGTTGTTTTTTTTGACACCTTCACTAACCGCAGTCTGGTGTAGATTAACATTATTCTTTTCAATGTCCTTATTTACATATGCATTTCATGTACTTTATTTTCCCACCGGCATCCGATGCCTCGAGGCTTTCTGAAACGGTGACATCATCACTCTGTACCAGGTGTTTCTGCCTCTTTTCCCCCTTTTGTTCGTTTGAACTGTCCATCACAATATCGGCGCCGCCCGCTAGTCCGAACGCTAAAGTTAGCGTAGGACGTGGCCTCGGCTCAGTGTGGGTTACGCGGTGCTGTGGAGAGGGACTGCCTGGCCTTCAGTCTGGGTCCGGAACCACTCCTTGGGGCTCTTATAGCCGGCAGTGTGTAAAGGCGATGGGTGGCTCAAAGCCGATTGGATCGGAGGAGACCAATCATCCAGCTTCCTCACCCTCCCTCTGTGTGGTGGCAGGATTTATGACAAATTGAGATTAACACAAATGCCGATGCCCACAAAAAATATATATATATACTGCACTATATATAAAACAGTACTATATACTGTAGTGTACTTAATAGAAACCGCATTTGTAGCTGAAAAAATAAATATACTCTTTATATGAATAAAAATTACACAAAGCCTGTAGTTTTTACTGAAACTGGAGCACTATTTTTGGCATGGTATTTTTTTAAACTCTTAACTAAACTCTGGGGATTAAGACAAATTTTATTTTATTACGGTCAACTACTACTATGTAAAACAAGTCACGTGGAGGTGTGAAATGCAAATGACCCACGTGCCATGTATCGTTCCTGCATAGTCTAGTTCATATTTCTGTCATATGACTTTTATTACAATAAACTTTATATGAGAGACTTTGAAGAGGTGTGGATGAAATACATTAATTATGCAAGGACTTTGTTTTTCACTGTGCCTTTAAAAGCTGACACCGGTCTTTGGTATTCACCTAGGGAGAACGAGGTGGTTTCATTAAACGTGAGTCGACTACTTCTAAATCATTACCCTAAATGTTCCTTTTCGGATCACAGAACCAGACATAAGGACACGTGCAAAAAATAAAAATGGACCTAGTTATTTTTATTGAAATTGACACATAAAAAAAAAAAATTAACACCACAACAACAGAAAGCTTGTGTAACCAAACAGCTGCATTTCGCCGCGAGACATCAGAATCACGCCGTGATTGGTCCATTTGTGCCAACATTCCCTTCAGGCGGCAGTAGTCAGTTCGTCGTTCTCTCTCCCCCCCATCCCACACTCAGTCTGTCTCCCAGGTGAGTTTACCTGGTAAAGGAGCGAACGTGCCTCCCTCGGCCACCGCCACTCCCCCCGCTGCTAAATTTCCCACGAGAGCCTCCTCCACCGCCCCCGCCACCACCCCCTCCGCCTCCGCCCCCGCCTCCTCCGGCACCCCCTCCACCTCCTCCGCTCAACCAGGACAAACCCGTCCCTCGCCCGCGTGGGGCCCTGTCCCGTGGAGCCAGCCGGTAGCCACCTGCAGGAGAGGATAAACGTGTGTACACAGGGCAGGTCACATGTTTAACAAGGAAAACACACATGTATTCTCCTGTACGCAAACCAACACAACCCGGCAAAAAAAATAAGTAAATGTGTGGACACAGTACAGACAGTTTACGAGAGGACAGCAGTTTACAGCAGGACCAGAAGGGCGGTGTGTAGGACCAGGAAAATCCAGTTGATGGCGCTCTCAACTCATTTTTAATTATTACATTTATTTTATACATTATTATATATACACATTACATATTTTTAATTACTTAAAATGGCATACATATTGTTTTGTTTTTTTTTAAATAGTGACATCCAATAATCTTCCGTTCAAAAACCAAGTCACCCCCCGCAACCTGATAACAAACAACATTTTCACACACAGGTAGCAAAAACATAAGGGAAGACGACCCTGTCTAGTTAATTGTCCTTTGACCCGAGAGCCATCAGGGCCCCGCAATAACACGAAGGTCAGTGATCTGATTGGCCCACGGTGTGCCCTGCCCTTCAACGGGCCAAATCTGCCAAAATCCACTCCTCTTCCAGTTTTTCCAGTTCAGGAAGTTATTCCGAAGAAGAAAAAAAAGAAACCACCTGAATGGCCCAGAGCATTCCGAAAGGTTTTTGGGAAGGAAGACTGCATCTTCAACGTTCCACACAAAGGCTTCAGCAAAAAGGATGAAATGAAAAACCGCGGTGAGAAATGGCGGATTAGAACGCGCCTCTGATCTGTGTTCCAGCGCGGCGCAGAGGGGCGGAATGCAAAAAGGGAGAAAGTCCCATAGCCCCACGGAGGTGAACCGTGTGCCCTTCAGCTTAAAAAGTGCAGGAATTCAGCAGGCCCGATAGACACGTTGAAGCCCTCCCTACTCGATATAATGGAGAAAAAGTAACTCGCCCGTTCTTTGCATTTATTTTAATCTTCCACAAATCCTTTATTTCAATCCCTAATCACAGACCAATATGGTCATTTCCGGAGATCCCATTCGCTCCTTCTCCAAAATGAAAAAAAAAAAAGGAAATCTGCAGTGAAAAAATCCACCAAGATATCCTGTTTCACCCCGCCCCCCACACCCCACACCCCCCACGCAGGGTGGCAGGTGACAACCAAAGGGCCTGTCCTGTGTTTACAAAACCAGAGCAAGCTGAATCGCCAGATGAGCCAGATATATTGGGCCGGTTTCCAAGTTTCACCCCTGGTATGTTCGCTTTAGTTAAACGCATGAGGGAACCCAACCCTCGGGTAGACAAGGTAAATGGATTGCAGTTTCGTAGAACATTGACACATATCCTTAACAAGGGCCGAATTGCTTTGGCATCCACTGACTGACCGCTGCGGTGTTTCTGTGACAGGACGAACACCAACGTAGGTCAAAAATCTCATTACTCATTAGACCATGTAAAGACGCTCTTAAGATGAGAGGGTGCATACCTGTAGGGAGCTGTCTAGAGGGCAGAGGCCCCCTGGCGAAGTTGCTCTGTCCTCCCCGGGCCTCACTGTACGTCCCCCTGTGTGTGACGGGGGTGACCTGGGCACTCCAGCTCGTCCCCCGGCCGCCGTCCCGTCTGTTGTAGTTGCCTGAGAAGGCACACACGAGAGGTGAACGCACTGGAAACGCAAGTGAGGGAGTGAGCGAGCATGCGAGCACATGCGTGAGGATGAGTGAGCGGGCGGGCACATGCGTGAGGATGAGTGAGCGGGCGGGCGGGCACATGCGTGTGGATGAGTGAGCAGGGCGAGAGACCAGGACGCACCCGAAAGGAGCACCCCTTTGGGAGCCGGTGGGGTGAAGAAGCGGGTCTGGCTGTGGAAGGCTCCGCGACCGCCCCGGTTGCCAGTGAAGAGGCCCCGCGTGGGGGCCTTCGGTGAGCCCTTGGGCAGGCGCTTGGCCTGCAGTAGCCCCACGGGGGGGCCGATGTCCTTGAACTCAGCGGCCACAAAGTCGTCCACGTGCATGGAGGGTGGGCGGCTGGTGTTCTGTTTGCGCTGGCGGAAGATGTCGTGCGGCCGGCACAGCTGACCGAAGGCCCCGCGGCCGCGGCCCCGCGGGAGAGCCATGATGTGGGCCCGCTTGGCCGGCTCGATGTACTCAGATTTCCCACTGTGGAGGGAAGGGGAGAGAACGTGGTGCGGTCAGGGCAAAGAGAATCTGTCCGAGGTCTTGCTTTTCAAACCTGATTACATGACATAAAAAGATTCTCTCAAGCTAAATGTGCTTGTCAGGAGCCTTTTACAAGCAATCTCACGTGCAGTTTGGTATCGGAACTGGATTGCTGCAGCGATTGTAGTTAAAAGACGAGGTCATCGGTAAAGGCGCTCAAAATATAATTGCCAATTTCAAGTAATTATCATTATTTTATTTTTTCTTATCAATGTATCTTCATTCGCTAGTGCTACAAAAGAAAGGTCATCGGTGCTCCAAGATTAACTGTCCCCGTCGTTAGCTAGATGAAGAACCAGTGATGAGGACATCCAACTGTTAGCATCCAATGAACACACCTTTCACAAGCCTGCACATTGATATCAAGGTCAACAGTCCCATAACCAACCCTCCGGGCTGTACCTGGAGGTGATGAAGGTCTCGTGCTTGTGCTTGCCGAGTCTGAAGCCCTTTGGGGCCTTGTTGTGCCCAGGAGAGGTGGGCTCCGTCAGGAAGGAGCGTTCCAGCTCTGCCTTCAGGTCCAGGTCAGGGCAGCACTCCTCTGCAAGGCTAACCAGGTCCACCTTCACCTGGGCAGACGCAACACACCCGTCAGTCAAACACGTCCCATTCCAAAACCAGGCAAGCGCTGGCCACCAAACGCCACTCACCATGTCCAGATCGGTGTCGATGTCTTCAGCCTGGAAGGGCGAGAACCAGAGGGCCTTCAGCTGGTCGTCGAAGACGTCAGAGAGGACGTACACAGTCCTGGGGGAGTAAAGGGGAAGTGGTCAGGGCTGCGGTCCTTCACTTCCAGGACCAGGGCAAAAACTTGTTTAGTGTCCCACCAAGTCTCACCACAGAGACCCTTCGTATCACCGCTTAGCCTCAAAACGTGGCCGCTACCTGTGATTAAACTGAGTCTGCAGGCTGTCGGGGGACGGGAGGCTGGGCTCCGTCTCCTGCTCGGGGATGGGGGGCGTGTCACCTGCACTCTCCAGCATCTGTCTCAAGCCCACCACGTTCTCCAGCAGTGTCTCCAGAGAGTCCTCCTCCTTGGAGTACTCCTGTGTGCACACAGACATCGCGCGTCAGCCCGGTGGACGTCGTGCGTGCGCGCGTCAGCCCGGTGGACACTGAATTTACAGAGCACTGATACCAAAGACAACTGCAGTTCCTCAACTTCCTTCCCCCTTTTTCTCCTGCACCAGCCATTTCAGTTAAATATTGTTTAGTTAAAAGTGTGCCAGAAATAATATGTGCCACAATATAAAATGAAACTACAGGCAGTAGCCTGTTTGAGTGGGTACGGAGTTGACTGCATGTTAAGAGATCCAGGATCAGCTGGGAAATCTGATCCTTTCACTTAGGGGCAAACCTGAATGTTGTGTCTATTCTCGGGTTTCATTGCGGCAATCTCCCCTGCTGTCAGAAGGAGCAGGCTCAGGCTTGGTATATTGGGGAAATTGGACATATTTTCACAACCATAACTCTCCTCCCTTCATAAAAACCACATCAATATTTTTGAACATGGATATTGAAAAAATTATTATAATAAAGAATACCAACTACGTGAAGTATCAAAAAACATACTTTGAAAACAATATAAACCCCTTTATAATACAGTAGCCTAGATTAATTAAAATTTAACACTGACAGATAAAGCCTATAAATCACAATCTTAATAAACATTTTTTACACAACAGTAACACCGCACTCCTGTTCCTGGGAGTTCGGCATGGTGCTAACGGGGTGGGTTTTTACCGCGATCTGCTTCTCCGGATCGGGCAGCGGGTGTTAACGGGGTGGGTTTTTACCGCGATCTGCTTCTCCGGCTCGGGCAGCGGGTGTTAACGGAGCGGGTGTTAACGGGGCGGGTTTTTACCGTGATCTGCTTCTCCAGCTCGGGCAGCGGGTGTTAACCGCGATCTGCTTCTCCAGCTCGGGCAGCGGGTGTTAACGGGGCGGGTTTTTACCGCGATCTGTTTCTCCAGCTCGGGCAGCGGGTGTTAACGGGGTGGGTTTTTACCGTGATCTGCTTCTCCAGCTCGGGCAGCGGGTGTTCCGTTGAGTCGTCCTTCCACTGCAACAGCTGCTTCATGTCAGCTGCGCTGAGGGCCAGGGAGCGTGGGGGCACTGTGCAGTCTACCTCCATAGGGCTGGGACCCTCCTCTGCACAGCAAGCCTGCACGCAGAGAGAGACGCGCACAGAGAGACATTAATATACAAGGGCTACCACTCCCTGTAAAGCATTTCACATTTAAACATACGTAATCACGCCCATCTTAAATTAGCATGCACAGAATAGTAATGTTGACAAACTATGAGCCAAGAGGCTTCTGAGGAAATACACTTTTAAGCCTTGCAACGATGAGAATTATAGCGGTTGTTCAACAAAGGGGGTGGGATTTTTTCCCCCCCAAGACCCCTTAAGAACGCCCTTGTGACTCGGGCTTAAACGCTTACCTCAGCGTTGAGGATCTGTCGCAGGAAGTCCAACAGCGCGGACACCAGCTCGGCAGACTCCTTGTTGAAGGCGAAGATGACCCTCCGGAGCAGGGAACACACCGACGTCCCGTGCTTCCTCAGGGCGCTGCCGGGCGACAGACGGGGGAACACCACGGGTCAGATCGGCAGAGCTCACGCGCATATCCGCCTCCAAATCCACCCCCCGAGCGGCCCTCCACAAGATTTACTCAACTAATCGGTGGCTCATCAACGAACAAAGCTGAACAGAAGGGCAAAGAGCGATACGTGGGGTACGAGACTGCTCTGGTACAGCCGGGTCAGGCAGATTCTGCTCGGGTCTAGCCTGCTCTTGTACAGACGGGTCGGGTAGCCGGGTCAGGTCCAGCCTGCTCTGGTAGTCGGGTCAGGTCCAGCCTGCACTGGTACAGTCGGGTCGGGTCCAGCCTGCACTGGTAGTCGGGTCGGGTAGTCGGGTCAGGTCCAGCCTGCTCTGGTAGTGGGTCAGGTCCAGCCTGCTCTGGTACAGTCGGGTCAGGTAGTCAGGTCAGGTCCCGCCTGCACTGGTACAGTCGGGTCGGGTAGTCAGGTCAGGTCCAGCCTGCACTGGTACAGTCGGGTCGGGTAGTCGGGTCAGGTCCAGCCTGCACTGGTACAGTCAGGTCGGGTAAGGTACAGACTGCTCTGGTACAGTCGGGTTGGGTAGTCAGGTCAGGTCCAGCCTGCTCTGGTAGTCGGGTCAGGTCCAGCCTGCACTGGTACAGTCGGGTCGGGTAAGGTACAGACTGCTCTGGTACAGTCGGGTTGGGTAGTCAGGTCAGGTCCAGCCTGTTCTGGTAGTCGGGTCAGGTCCAGCCTGCACTGGTACAGTCGGGTCGGGTAGTCAGGTCAGGTACAGCCTGCTCTGGTACAGTCGGGTCGGGTAGTCGGGTCAGGTCCAGCCTGCACTGGTAGTCAGGTCAGGTACAGACTGCTCTGGTACAGTCGGGTCGGGTAAGGTACAGACTGCTCTGGTACAGTCAGGTCGGGTAAGGTACAGACTGCTCTGGTACAGTCGGGTCGGGTAGTCGGGTCAGGTCCAGCCTGCACTGGTAGTCAGGTCAGATCCAGCCTGCTCTGGTACAGTCGGGTCGGGTAGTCAGGTCAGGTACAGACTGCTCTGGTACAGTCGGGTCGGTATATACAGTACAGTACATGGTGAAAGGGAGCTGGAGTAAACTGGGAAGCCGGGAGACTGAACTCTGCAGCGGGACAAGATTTACCCGCTCATTAAATCTGCCATGACCATACGACCCTGGCCCCGAGCTGTGATTGACAGGGCTCGGGCTAGCACCTGGACATTTTAACATCATCGTCACCATTTTGGGTTTTTTTGGAAGCTTCTCTTCTGAATGTATTCCAAAACGTAAAAAATGGGACGATTACACCGACATGCGATACAAATGGACATTCTGCTCAGATCTTCCCAGACAGCCCAGAGCCTGTTAAGGCACAAGAGACTGAGACTGAACATGCCTGAGAGAAGAAAGGAGTTCCCCCGGTAACCGTCACTCACCCTGAGCTAATTTACCCAACGCACCAAGAGAACGGAAGCAGAGAAGTGGCAGAAGAAGTGTGAGACAACCAGGTGGATGTGTCCAAAGGCACACCCCAACCATCCGCGTTCCTCCGACGAATCCATGCCAGGTCATGTGAACAGTTTGCAGTCGGTTTCCCCTCCCTGGGGAACAACTGGCCCCCCCCTCCGGCTCTCGAGTCCTGCAAACGGGCCGTTTCTGGTCTCAGGTTTTACCTCTTGAGGTGGTAGAAGCCGTACTCGTGCTCCGTGAGGAACATCATGGTCCGGAGACAGGTGAGCACCAGGGCGTAGCTGCTGTCGCCGTTGCCCAGGACCTCCAGCATGGCGTCACACACCAGCGACAGCATCTCCCGCGACGGCAGGGCGTTGGCCAGCTGCTCGGCTTCCGAGAGCCCCCCGTCCGTGGGGCTGTTCACCATCAGAGCGATGTCCTGGAACGCAGCGGGAGGGGATGGGAGGGGAGGGTATTGGTGAGTAACGTCTCTAATGCGTCCACCAGCGGACAGAGCCCACACCCGGGTGACTGTCGACAACTCAAAGTGGCCACGGCCGACCAGACTAACAGACAGCAGGCAGGGAATAGGCGTTAGCGATTAAAATGCGATGATACAGGGACTGTACTTCTCACGGTGACTAATCAAGTCTAAAAACTAAAAACAGACAGAAGCTTCAAGACCCCCTTCCCCAGATCACCCAATCAGATCGGACCATTAAGGAGTTAACAGAGTTATAGAGTGATAGAACGAGTTTGCAACAGCGTTTTTGTTCAGATGCACGTCTAGACCTGGTGAGCCCCATCAGAACAAAGCCCAGACGTCAGTGACTGACATTAATCGCCACTGGCAGCCAATTACACTGACAGGGGTTTACTGTGTTAAGGGCAATGGACTTCTTACGGCTCCACCCCAATAACAGAGCTTCATTGACCTGTCAAGCAATGCCCATCACAGTTGAGCCAGTAACGGCTTCACAACAGCAGCATGGCAACGATATCATTAATGCCTGCTAAATGACCTACTTATCAGACTGTAATTATAGCACACGCCCACATCTGGCAGCGGGGGGGGGTTCTTGCCCTGAGCAACCGTCTTACTCTTGATCCACTCTTTCATCTCACACTCTCCCACAAAGAACATCTAACCCGCTTTTCCTGCCGGGCTAAGTGATCGCCACAGGAGAATGACAACCCCCCCCCCCACTTAGCCCCAAAATATCTGTCGGAAGTCAAAAGTTGCTGTCGAAAGATCAAGGCTAACCAACAGCGGCCCTCAAGGCAGTGGAACCAACAGCGTGGAGAAAGGGCAATTACAAATGTAAATCCCATTGATGGGACAATAAACTTAGAACAGGAATGTGTCTAATTTTACCAGCAAATAAGTAAAACAAATGCCCAATGGTGTATTTATGGCCAGCACAAAACTTCCCCAATTTAACCTTCCCTTAAACATCATCTACCTGGACCCGACGTGGCACAATGTTCTGGCGAGACCCTGGCAATTGCCCTCGATCTCTTTACGATAATCACGTTCGAAAGGCCGAGCATAATTAGGAGCTGGAATCCTGACTAATCGGTTAAGAGCCCTCCCACATTAAAAGGTTTAAAGTAATACGGGAAAAAGCTGCATCAGATCAGCTGTCAGTTCTGAGACGGACGAAGGAAGAAAATAAACCGGCGGCGTTCACTAGACCGGGCTGCAGCCCAACCACAGAGGTCAGCGCAGTGTTCTCTGGCAGAAACGCTGAAGAGGGACATTTATCAAGTCACAAAGAACAACTTCCAGGAATGCCTGGAGGCCAAGCTATTTTAAATGGTTTTTGTCCATCACAGATGGTGAAAGACCGCATAACAAGACGGACACCTGGAATCAAATATAACCGGACAGCTTACCGACTATGCAGTTTGCATTTAAAGTGACTGAATCATTACTGTGCAACATTACGTTCATAGCAAAAGACTAAAGATCGCACCCCTCTCAAAAAGATAATGGTTACACCTGATGATGGCTACACCTTATTCACTATGGGGTGAAGCTGGTTGTTGCTGTAATAGTAATTTATTAAACTGACTTTAACTATAAACTGATATCCTGCATTCTGGTGAGGATAAATATTGTTTGCGGAAATATTGTCTCATAAAATAACTGAGGGAGTATACAGTAACCTGTCTGGTATACAGTCAGGGTTAGGACACTGAGGGGGTACGCAGTAACCTGTCTGGTATACAGTCAGGG
>JAOYSI010001616.1:0-16910 GCA_025775065.1 Hiodon alosoides | reverse complement strand
TAAAAACCCCCACCCACCGCCCCCCCCCCACCCCCCCCCCCCCCCCCCCCCCAACCCGCGTGTGAAGTGTGTGGTAGTTACAGCAACTTGCCTGTAATATTGTGGTGGGCCTGCTAAAGATTATATCGGATAGGTGCTCTCCCGGGTTTGATTAGCAGTTCTGCGCAGGTCTGCGTGAGAACCTCCCTGGTACTGCAAGGTGCTTCCGCGTCCACCAGAAACACCCCGAAATTGACCGTCTCGCTCCGAGTTCAGCAGATGGCCCTGTCCTTGGATGTCGGCGTGGGGAGGAGCTCGGGGAGTGGGATTACAGGAGGCCCAGGCGGCGGCGGCGGCCGGCATATGAGTGCGGGAGCTCCCAACCCACTCCACCCTGTGGGAAAATGGTGTCTCCGCCACCGTGGCCTGGCCTGTGTCCATCACATGCCTCTTCTTCCTCCACCAACGGGGCCAGAAGGGAGTCTCGGGGGGTGTGATGAGGAGTGGGGGGTTGGGGGAGAGCATGAAACGGTTGTATGCGTAAATTACCGGCTTTCGTTGCGCACAAGTGAGTTTGGGTCGAGTGAGTTTTCGTCGGTGGGGGGGGGGGGGTCGTATCTCGTATCCTCGTATTGTTTTGTCTTTTAGTGAGTTTTAATGACTTCTGTGCATCTGCCTGGGAGTTCTGCAATCAGTTGTGCGTTTTGATCTGCCATCCTTTTAATGGTCAGACAGTTTAGATGAGTTTGTGTTCGGTTGTTGTGTGTTCACTTTTTGGTTCGCTTAAACCTTTTTTAATTGTAAGTTGAATGGTTGGCATAGAAATGCCTGTAGTGGCATGTTTTTAACCAAATAAAAAAACCTCATACAGACCTCACTAAGTCATAGCAACAGAGAACCAAATCGAAGTATTGTGTTTTCTTGCTTTAACACATACTGTGCTGTGTGTTGTTGTTAGAGGTGTTCCTCTATGGTTCCCCGTGTCCAGGAATCCCAGTGATCTGGGAAGCTCTGGCTGACGGCCTCCTTAAAATCACAATGGTGGCTACGGTTTTGATAGTGCAGGTCGGGCATGCCAAAGCCTGGCGCTCCGGCTCCTGGGCATTCAGCTTCCTGTCCCAGCCAGCGCCATCCCTTTTCCGGCTTTTCGTCCCCACCGAGCCTTGAGGAACTGCAGTGCCCCGCCGGTCCAGTCTGTAGAAGGGGAGCGTCCGAGCAGGAAGGTGGCAGGGGATGTGGATTTTTGGCACAGTGAATGGGTCCATCCTGGATTTTGATCAGCGAGTACAGGTGAAGGGCTAACACCTGGGCTGGGAACTGCCCACTTTTGTTGTTGGTTGCCTGCTTGGAGCGGCGCTGGAAGGATTTGCCCTCCAGAAATAGGAATAGCACAGGACAGGGATGGGCAGTCCCCTGTTGGTGTTGTCATCACAAGTTGCCTGCTGTAGAAGGCAAGTCCTCCAGGGCATCATTTAATTTTCAATGGAAAACTCATTTTAAAGTATTTAGTCATTTTAGAGAAGTCGGTTTGTCACCTGTGTAATTGAAATCGACTCAATGGGGGATATTTGAGATAATGATTTGTGTGTTCCTTTTGAAAGAAGCACATCTTATTACTCTAAAAGATCCAACTGCCTTTTATTTCTTCTTTTTTTTCTCCGGTTCTCAAAGATCTACGTTAAACTTCAAGGCCCGAATTCTGTAGCGTGGTGTCGACACGACCAGGTGTGGTGCAGAGGCCTTCGATGTGAGATTACAGCGGTTAGCTTCCAAATGGCCCGCTGTCTAAAGTCCAGCATATAGCCCAATTAAAATGGCATACATGCTCCCGTTATCTATGCAGTAGGGGAATTTTTGGAGCTACAAGAGTCGACTGCCGTTCCGATAAAATCTTTGGGGGGGGGGGTGGTCTACATGCGTGGGTAATGAGTGCCAAATGAGCGGCCCTCACAGATGGCATCATTAGAGGTTGCCGTTTTAGAATTGATACGTGGAGGAGTGGCAGTGGCTGTAGCTTCAGTATTGCAGGCCTGTGTTTGATGCATTGTGCATGAGACACGTGGGGGACGCCTGCCCTGATCCTCGCCCGGTCCCTTTCAGCTGCTGCCGTTTCGGTCAAACCTACTCGCTGACGCAGCTACCTGATTGGCACAATTGCGTGCTTGCGTCATGCTTGGTGTATGGTTATGTCTAGAAAGGAGATTAATTGTGGACGGGTACACTCTTAACCTACAGACTGAGGTTTCAATAGGTGTGTGTGTGGGAGGAAGGGGGAGGGGCTTTACAGGTGTACTCAGCTTGCGTGCGGCCAGGAGACGCTCAAGTGTGCCTCTATTTTGGGTTCTTAAGCCATTGTGTGCAGTTGTGGGAGGGGGGGGGGCAAGCTTGAATCTTTTGGTGAGGAGGGGAACGCACGCCACCCCCCCGAACTGTGGCCCTTGTCTGAGATGACGGCGGCTCTCCCGCCAGCAGGGTCCACCCTGTTCCCGTCCTAGCCCTGGCTAAATGTGAAGCTGCTCCGCGGGCCGGGGCTGCGCTCCCTTCCTATACAGAGGACTCTTGTGGCCTCTTGTGAATCGCTTTCCCGCTAAAGACATTTTTGGTGGGAGGATTGAAAAGGACGCCTGTCCATTTTTGGCTACTGGAGAGTGAAGCATTTGTCGCCCACCCCCCACACACAAGTCTGCTTTCAGCTCGGAGCGATCCTTTGTCGTTGCCTCGTGTAGGTTCTGAACCCAATTTGGCCGCATGTTTGTCTCAAATGTTCCTAAAGCATCCTTCCGCCTTCCACCTTAATTAGAGCCCGGCTCGACAGGCTTTAATTGCTTGTGTGTGAAGTGGAGTGCAAAAGCCCTTTGCAGTAGGCAAACGAAGAAATGCGCAAGTAGCGGAGAGGCGTGCAGAACCCGTGCATGGTCACTCAAACTTTTTGCCCACAATACGCTTCTTTCTGTTAGGTGGCTGAATAATGGCACCTCTTTACTGCCTTTGAACACAGTAGTGTTATCGTACGTCGTCTAATCTAAAAAATAAATGACAGAATAAAATATAACTACGCAAAAAATGCGTGACGGGATCGTTTCCCCTGTTTTTTCCCCAATGTTTATTGGACTGATGAGGAAAACGTTTCCTTACACAGACAACACGGGCAACTTTGAGTCCCTAAACTCTGAATTGCACCACTGTTTAGGCTTCTCTTGAGGGATACGGTACCTTCCCGTGGAAAGTACTGATTCCCTTGATCGGTGACCCCTGACGTCTTTAAGTACTGAAAAACACAGGAGGCACCGTGGCCTGCTAAATGCATGGAGAACAGTTCTGCGCGCCACGCAGCGCGTTCTCCATTTTCCGCCCTCTGCTGTTTGTAGACGGAGCACTTCCTCTTTCCTTCCACGCCCTGTAAGCATGGTCTGCACCATGCACTTGGAGTCTTCGTGTGGGAACTCCGAGGCCAATGTTGCACAGTACAATACTTGTGCGAACGTTCGAGTTTCAGTCAGTGAGTGACTGTACTGCCTGTCTCCTGTGAAGGTCTGTCATGTCAGGAAACACCCTTTACAGACTGGGACACCTCCCTGTAGAGTAATCCTCCCACTTTGTAACGTATTGGAACCGGACGTGCAGGAAGTTGCATGGTAACGATTGAAAAATGTTTCAAGTGCGTACTTGACTGTACATTTTGATATCCCACGTTAATATTGAAATGTATTTTAAGTACAAACTATCTAGTGAACCTCTGTTTCGATAACAGCGCAGGTGTTGGTTACTCTATGCCTTATTGAGGGTGCTTGCGATGGTCTGTTCTGTGCTATGCTATTTAGACCAAGCGGCTTTTTCCCCCGCTGTGCGGTGCAAGTTGGTTCTTACACGGCATGCTCTGCAGTGTGGTGCCATCCATGGCCACTCTCTAATCGACGGTTGCCGTGGGCCTTTGAACTTTGAGTCCTTATTCGACAGCTGGGTGAATGTCTCATTGTTCTCCCACGATACTGCCCCAGTGCAAGCCAAATAAGGCTCCGTCGAGTGTACCGCGGGATTTTATGTGATTTCTTTTTTTTTTTTAAAGTGGTACTTTTACGTGTAAGGACTTGTGTGTGCAATTACTGTATGCAAACAGCCACATCTGTAGCAATGCACTGTGCTGCAATAGATGACCTATGGCACTGCAAACAAAAATTAACCTGGTGTAGAATTAACTTGGCATGACTTTGCAGCAGTGTTCGTAAGGATTTAGGCAGATGAGAGCTGATTGACGCCTTTTCGTTTTGAGCGGCCTGGAGATGAACCGCTTTCAGGTTGCTTGAGGAGGGGTAGTTTCAATTCCACGCATTTCTTTTATGAATATCATAGTTTCCATGCCGTAAAGCTCTTTCAGGGCTATGACCACATCTAGTGAGTTTGAATGGAAAAAGGCTAGCTTTTAATGTGGCTTCGTTGACTTCTGGGTTTAGTGTGACTAGCATGAGGCCACAGCTAGCAAAAGTACGGTTTGTGTGTTGCCGGCAGAATGGAAGTGAGTTACAGATGGCTGTCTCTCTTTGGTTCCATGTGTGGGATAGCTGCTGATGTGAAAATATGCCTAACCCGGGGTGTGATAAAGTGGGTTTGCTTTTACTGGTAATGTGTTTAAAATGTCGCTTGACAGCCCCCAAAATCTGCTCCCAGCCTAAAGTGCTTAAATCCACACTTGCGTGACGATGTGCTGGGTTGTGGCGGCATGTGCCGTATTCCTCCGGAACCAGTTTAAAGGGGGCGGTTGTAAAGTCTTCAGGAGTGGATGGAATGGAAACCGTTTGCGTGCAGTTACAGGCGCAGGGCTGACTGGGGTTTGATCGGGGGTGTCCAGGGTGGCCTGTGTTGGGCAGCTCGCGAGTGTAAACGACGAGGGGCTGCTGGCGGACCCAGATAAAGAACCTGCTCCTACTGAACCCCAGAAGAGTCGTTGGAGCTTGGGTGGAGATGGTCTCGTTCATAGGGCGGGGCGCCTCCCTATCCACTCCTTTGCTCCAGCATGCGACACTCGCATGGGCCGCCTGACCTGGTTCTGGGTCAGACAAATGTTTTTTTTTTTTTTTTTTTAAAGCCCTTCCTTTTGCTTAAAGACTTCCTTTTGCTGTCGCTTCTTGACAAAGGGTATCCAGTTCCACTCTTCTCTTAGAGGAAGGTGATTTAAAATTGGCCACCAGTGGCCCTGTCTTTCTGTTAGTCTGAAGCAGTATGCTGTCCCACTCCATGTGATATTTGTGACATTTTTAACCTCATAGCTGCCCTTAAATGCAGTGATCTCTCCAAGTCCAGTCCTGGAGATCTCTAATCCAGTTGTTTTTTTGTGCTGCCCTAAATCACCAATGTGATTGTGTTTTAAACCCTTTTTACGCTGGTGATTTAGGGCTGCATATAAAACCAACCGGATTGAGGGTATCCAGGACTAGAGCTGGGGACCTCTGCTTTAATTAAACGACCGAATGCCGTCTACTTGAGCCTCTGTTCGGCTGCTGGTGCACCAGCACACGGTGGTAATGTGCTGCGGTACTTTTAACTAAATTAAACAAAAATTTGAATGCTTTGATGGGTTTGTGTATTCGCCAAAAGAAAAAGTAGCGGTACAGTAATTATTTTAATACAAATGCGCAGAGAACTGCGTCCGTGAGCCCCGTGTTTTTGCCAAATCGCCATCCACTTACAAGGTGGGAACTGAATGAATGAATGAAAAATGGATGCACAGTATGTGAGGTTATCAAAAGGCTCTGCCAGGTAGGTCTGTACTCACAGGGGCAGGGCTCCATGTTAATGCGTTGCTCGCTCGTCTTTACCCACAACGTGCAGACATGCTTATTGAAAATAACAGCCAATATTTTTGTAAATGGCTAACTTCATTTTGACTGTAGTAATAAGACGAGGATTAGCCTCTATATAATTCTCTTCTACTGAAATCGGCTAGCAAGATATGTCTGTTCATTTTGATTGTTGTAATATCAGTAATTGGACCGTTTGTTTGTTTTTCATGCTTGGTGAGTGGTGTGTTAGTTTAGTTTAGTCTGTGTGTTTTGGAGATCTAATTGCTTTGGCTCTGTAGTTACAGGGTCGTTTTTCCTCTTCCCAGTGATATTCCGAACTTTCCTGTTTCACGAGGTTGAAGGACCTTTAAGCATTTCAGTTTCCTTCTTACTGGCGGTTATTGGTTATTTCTTGTATACAGTCCTATGGGCGTGGATGCTGCTTGTTACACATAATTGTAAAAGAAAATTACTGGTCGATTATTTGCATATTCAAATGTATTTCTGCCACTGGAGTATTCGAATGACTTATTCAAAATGTCCACCCATAGTTGGAACCCGTGACCATCTGCTGGTGCACCAGTAACACAGCAGTATGCAATGGGGTGGAACTGGGGGGGGATCTGCCTCTCTTCTGCCACCACTGACCGCGCAGGGGGTAGAATAGTTTCACATGTTCATCTTTTTAACCATCTTGTAAATCAGAATGTAGAATTCAGTCGAAATTACTTAAGTAAATGGGCTCTGTAACTGTGAGGTTTGGTGTCATACTGAAACGAATGTTCATCCCAATTGCGTGTTTTTTTTTTTTTCCTTCAACACACCCTTTCTTTGTTTTTCACAAATGTGTCTGGATAAGAGCTTCATCTCAGCAGCTTTATAATCATCATGTTGGTGGCAGATCGAGAGCTGAATGGGGGAATTTCTTCTGAATCTTTAGTGAGGCCTGTGAGTCTGTCCAGAATCTAGGCTATAAGTCGATCATATCATATGTCTTATTAAATTACATTTGCAAAAGTTGAGAAACGGGATATGTGCAGTTCATGGTGGGTTTTGTGTATGTTTGGGGGTGGGGGGGGGGGAGGTGTTCTGTTGACATTACATTAGCACCATGTTTACCTAATAGGCGCCCTCTGAAGGCCGGCGTCATTATAACACTTATTTTATTTTTTTAACACGGCAAGTTGAGGATTCAGCCCTGAACTGAATCCTATGAAAGTCAATTGCTCCACCCACCATTCTGTTAATGCGTGAGGCAGCCTCGGGTCTCGGCACCCGATTGTAAAAGATTCTATTAGGGCATTGTGGATGACTTGTTCACTTCAGGGGACATTCAAGCAAATTGCTCAGTAGCTGCTCTGCTTAGGTCCTTGCTATGTTTCAGCTGTGTATAGAGGTTGGTTGTGTGTGTGTGTCCTGTGGGACAGCATTTTATCATTTTTGGTTCCCCATGGACACACACTTTTGGCTTGGGGAACAAGTTGTCTTATGTAGGAGAACTCTCTCCACTGCCTGGTGTGGGGCATTTCAGGGCTCCTCACCTGAAGTGCAGTCTTCTAATTCCCCGCCGAGCTTCAATTCCGTACGCTACTGAACGGTCTAATTATTTTAGAATTTGCATTCCTACGGTAAGCCCGCTTCTGTGGAATTCCTGCCCCTTTGCTATGGCTTTGAAGGTCATCCAAAATCTCTCAAGGTTTGTTACCTCCAGGCTGTGACAGTATTTGTCTCTCTGACAGGCATGCTTGTGGTGTCTAGATAAAACGCATGGATACCAGATTTGGATGAGTTCGAGAGTTCAGTTTAGGCGCACTTGTATACGTTCCTTTGTTCTGTTGCATTTAGCCTTTGTTCTGTTGCTTATTTAATGAAACCAGTATTTGAGCTACAATATGCCCTCAATCGCCAGTTTATTGGGATACACCCATCTAGTACGAGAATGTTCGCTCGCTCTGTAGCGTTCATACGCGGCTCAGCTGGTATCCAGGGACCAGGAAAACATTCCCCACACCGTTACACCACTGCCAGCATAGACTCATGCTGCTTACGCCAAACCCTGATCTGCCGTGGGCGTGACGCAGCGGTTACCGATATGCGTTGGACCGGCAGTGTTTTTCCACTCCTCGGCGGTCCGGTCGTTTGGAGCGGTTGCTGCTTGTTTTTAACGGACGGTCGTAGAGCCCGGTGTGGTCCGCTGTGATGACCCGTCCGTGATTAGGGCGGATCAGTTGTGCCTTCCCAGACGCCGCTCTGCAAACCGCTATTTGCCCGTTAGCTCGCACGGTTCTTGCCGTTCTCCATCGACCTCTCATCAAAGAGCTGTTTTCACCCACAGGGCCGCTGAAAACTGCAGGTCTTTAGTTTAGAGCGTCGTTCTCAGTAAACCCTAGACGCCTTCATGTGTGGGTCCAGGAGGGTGGCCAGTTTCTGAGATACTGAATCCGGTGTGCCTGGTACTGACGTACTAATCGTACCACTCGTGTCCTCAAAGTGACTTGGGTCACTTTCGTTTTGCCCATTATTTTCGGGTCAACCAAACAGTTTGAGTGGCTCAATACCCGTCTGCCTGCCTTCAATAGCAAGCCACAGCCATGTGACTCACTGTCTGAAGGGATGATCTGTTTTTGTGAAAGGGGTGGCGTACCTAAGAAACTAGCCACTGAATGTGTACATAATGTATGTGTTTAATTTAATTGTTAATGTATATCTTATTTCCAGGAACTCTTCATGCATTTGATTTATTAAATAGCCAAGTAGGGTTGAATTGTTCCCATCATCAACTAATTAGTTTTACAGGATGTGGGATTATTTTAAACCACATGAATAGCAGGATACCAAGCTGTGGATATGTCTTTTTCTAAGTTCTTGTGACTCAGCTTACCATTTATATGTAAGGGGTTTCCTAATTTGACACACAAGCGTATGGTAATGCAAATTTAATATATTGACGTTAACAATTTTACCTAATTTCCATTTGAATGTTTTAAACGACTTTGAAGAGATCCTTTGTCTACAATTACAAATGCCTATTTATAGACCCTGTGAAAGTAGTTTGTACATTGACGGGCCACAAAAGTTTAGGAGAATAGTAATGGTTGTTTTTAACCTAATGTTCATTGATTGTCAGGGATAATGGTCCTTTCATGGGGCAGGCAGGGGGACGAGGCATTGGAATGCACAACTGGAACAGCAGCCAGTCCGAATGGGAGAGGACACTACCCACGATTAGCGGTCGGATTAGTTATCCCACCTTTAATGGCTATTTTTCACAGACAGATAGTGTGGTATGGTTTAAAAAGAAGGTTTAGGTCTGTCTGGCAGTCGTCCAAAACATTTGATGCATCCTAATGGCGTTTTGAAACATTATCTTATTTGATACCCAATATGTATAGTAGGAGACACTGTAAATGAAGTTGTTTGGAAAATATCACCGGCCCCTGCGTTCCCAAGCATCGAACTTTGGGGGATTTTAAATAGTCTGAAAATATGGTTTTGGAAACATTTTTCATTACCAAGTGATTTAAGTTCACAGGGGGCATTCCACCTCTGTGGCTGAGCTGTTAACAAGAAATTTGGCAGTTTAGACAAATTAAAGATGACAGTCTGGGGGAAAAAATGGTTCTTGTTTCAAGTGGAGAAATCCTTTATCCAATAACTGCAAATGAGATAATTGGGAGGAAAACTTTAGAAACCAAAGCAGGCTATTTCCTCCAGAATATCGTTATTGAGGTAATAATTCAGTGATTACAATGGGGTACGAAGGCCTTCCTCTGCCGTGTGACAGCTCGATGTTTGTTTACATAGACGCATGGTGTGATGTTAGGTGTTTTTGTATTCTACAGGATTAAACCATGTTGGCTTTGCCAGGGGGCGGGTTAAAAGCCTACAGTGGGTTCTGTAGGCCAAGTGGCATTTATTACTGGACTTGGACCTTTGGGTCACGGTGTACACATGGGGTCTGCACTTGCAAGCATGACTAGACTTTTCTAAGTAAAACATTTTGTTTCAGATCTATGTCGATGTTCTTTATTATTAAAAAAAAAAAAAAAAGCTGTGAAGCGGAGCCCTTATAAACGTTGCCAATCATGGAATCTCTGGGATGTTAAAGGTCGATGATGTCATTTTTCAAATACTTGGAAGTGTAGTGTAGCTGAACGGTAGGGTTTTTTATTTTTTTCTTTCTCCTTTCTGCGCCATAAGGCTGGTCTGGTGTACCCTGCCTGTCTGCTTAATCAGTCTATTTACAGTGAGGATAAATGATGTTAAGACAGTTCCACTTAGCTGGGCCATGGGGGCACAGGCGTTTTTGTTGTGGAATGTTGAGGCCACTGTAATGGCCTCAGGAGCGTCCTTCTGCCTAAAACAGGAGAGTTTGAGTGTGGAAGGCCGAGCAGAGACCCAGAGGCTGGCTGCCCTCCCCTTTGTCTGGTTTCTGGCCATACCAACCCTCAGCTAAGCCTGATCCTGCTTGGTAACGCAGTGGCTGAAGCCAGCAGTGTAGGTTACCCATTTAGCAGGGTGATGGATGGACGGATGATGTCACTTCATTATTAGTGGTGGTGGTGTTACAGGATACTGAGCGAATTAAGAAATTGGTTCCTAGGGTAAACTGCAGGATCCACATTGTAAACTAAACGATTTCAAGGTTGGCGGGATATAAGGTAATTGTCACTACTCTCCTGACTTGAAACCCTAATTGAAAAAGAGCCTGCTAACCGTTTGCACGTTCAAATTTACTCTGGATATTCTATTAAAGGTGTTTGTCAGACGGCAACGTTTAAAATAATATTCACAATCGATTTAGGACGGAAAACGGCACATCGTGGACAATGCGTTTACGTGTACGTTTGTAGTAGTTTGATACCTTAAGGTAAAACTAGTGACGTGTTTTACCCCATGTAAATGTCAGGGGCCTGATCTGATTCAAAGAAAGTCAGGATCAGGAATGGATGAACATGATTCAGTCGCCTTATGACCAGGCTGTGTGATGTAGTCTGCTTAAGCCTTATGTGCTGAATAAGAGGAATTTCCTTTTGTATGCCCGACACCATCTGAAGTCCCCAACGTCGGACTCCATAAAGCTGTCAGGCCTGTGCGTTTTTACGTTCTCTGGTGAACAGGCGGGTGGCACCCCGACACAGAAGTTTGGTGCTTAAGGGCGACGGAAACTGCACCCAGAAGAGAGAGGGCCAGATTTCAGCTACCACGCTAAAATGTACATGGTAACGAGGCCTTAAAGTGGAGCGTACACGTTGGACCGGATCCAAATTTGTTTTGAATGAAACCTGTTTGTTCCGTTTTGGATTTGCTTTTTTCTGCAGTATTTCAGGTTATGGGATAAGCGGACATGGTGGATGGTGTAGTGGCTTAAGTGCTGGATTTGTGACAAAAGGTGGACAGTCCAAGAAGGGGGACCTCCGCTTATCCCTCAGATCGTGCTCAGATCGTGTATTGGTTTGAAGGGAGCATGTAGCTTAGAATATGTACCCTGGATGAAGGTTTATGCTGGGTAAAGAAATGGCGGTGTGAGGATGGTAAATAACCTCCCAGATGAACTCCTGGTGCTAACGTCTGCGTCTCTCCCCCTCAGGCTGTCCCCTGGCGAGGCCGTAGGTGGGTGGTGTGGCGTTGGCCTCAGCACGCGGAGAGGCCCCCGCGCCCGTCTCTCCGCACTGCATGGCGGCGATGGCGCCCGCTCTTACCGACACGCCAGCCGAAGCTCACCACATCCGCTTCAAACTGGCCCCGCCGTCCTCCACCATCTCCCCAGACAGCGTGGAAAACAACAGCAACGCCAGCAACATCCTCATCTCCAGCAGCGCCTCCGCCAAGCGCCGGGCCGCCGCCGGCGAGGAGTGTCCCCGCGACTTCCGCTCCGGCGGCAGCAGCAGGAGAAAGGAGGAGCAGCAGCAGCAGCAGCCGCCGCCGCCGCCCCCTGAACCGGCCGCCCCCACCCTGGGCAAGCTACAGCCGCTGGTGGCCTCTTACCTGTGCTCTGATGTGACTCCAGTCCCTTCCACAAAAGAGTCCCTCAAGTTGCAAGGAGTTCTAAAACAGTCGATCCTCAAGACGCACGGCGCTCTGCCCAGCCCGTACTCCACCTGGAAGCCCCCGGCTCTGGAGCTTTCCGGGGAGCAGCTAAAGAACATCATGAGCGGGAGCGGCCCGACGGCGCCCCCCGTCAACGGCCTGACCAAGAGGCCGGTGCGGCCCTGCCCCGAGAGGGAGGGGGCGCCCCAGGTAAACGGAGGCCGGCAGCCAGAGCGCTGCTCGGCTACCTCCCGGGGCGTCCTGCCCAAAGGGGAAGCGGAGCAGCAGTGTCCGCCCCCGCCGGAGGTTTCTCCTCCGGTGTCGCCGGACTATCCCGCCCCCGCAGTGGAGCGCCCGCGGGAGAAGCCCAGCGAGCGCGAGCCGTGCTCCCCAACGGACAGACAGGGGGTGCCGCTCCACTCCCCGGCCCCGGCCCCGGCCCTGGCCAGCCTGGGCGCAGAGCTGAAGGACAGGACGCTGCTGAGCCAGAGCCGGCAGAGCGAGATCGAGAGCCGTCTGCACCGGCTGCGCAAGCGGCTGCAGGTGGTGCAGGCCAAGCAGGTGGAGCGCCACGTGCAGCAGCAGCTGGGGGGCTTCCTGCAGTCGGCCTGCGGAAAGCTGCGCAGCCTGGACACCCTGCGGCAGCACGGCCAGGCCGTCCTCACCCGCAAGGCCGAGGCGGCGCTGCGGCGGGAGGCCGGTCCCGAGGCCGTCCTGGCCCGCTTCCTGAAGAGCGGGGCGGTGCCGGCTGAGCTGGAGCGCTTCGCCCTCAGCGGCGGCGCCAACCTGCGGGCGGCCGAGGACGCCTTCGACTCGGATGTGACGGAGAGCAGCTCCGGCGGGGAGACGGACGTGGAGGAAGAGGAGCTTGGCCGGGCGGACGTGGAGCAGCGTCACATATCGCTGTGAGTCGGGGGTTAGGGGCGAGCTGGGGGGGGGTCGCGTTGGTGAAGTCAGCCGCTGTGGATCTCTGTGGTGCCGAAAGCTCTCGGGGTCCGATGGTGGGGTAGATGTCTACCTCGGCCTGCTGATCGGACGGGCCTCGAGCGCTCTCTATTGTTTCTTGAGAGGTAAGCTCATGACGGTTGGTGAACTAAAGCTACGTGTGACTGATTAGTGTTGTGCTTTTCTGAGAAATAATTCACCAGCTGAGTGAAACGTGCATGGAACTTATTTCACTTAGGGTTCCCATCTGTGGTGTCCGTCTCTGCGCTCAAAAATAGAGCCGGGTATTGCATTCTTTAAACCCTATCGCTATGAATGCTGAATGCTATCTGCATTTGTGGCCCCGATGATTAGACATGCACAGAAATGATGCCGGTAGGTTTCCTGACATTAGCGATTCGCTAACGTCGTGTGGGAGAGTTCGCAGTTCACATTACCATCAGGGTCTGTGAGTTGAGCTGTCCACTGCGCGACGTTAGCGGGCTAACTCTCCTCTGTACAAATAAAGAGCTGTGATCCTCCACCGTAGGCTTCCCTCGACCTCCCTCCATGTTTACTCGGGTCCGACCGCTTCTCTGGTACTTACTGAGCTTCTGCTGCGCGGCACACGGAAGGTTAGGACTTAGGAAAGGCCACTATGCCCTTGTCCTTGGATTGGTTTTCCGCTGTAGAACTAATGAACACTTGTCTGGCCTATAGCAGTCTCGGTTATTGACCGACACCGCCTTCCTAGCCAACGAGGGCGAGGGAAACGAGACGCGCCTGCATGTTGAGCATGTTCCCTTTCTTTAGGGAAACGAAAGGTCAACCGAGGGCTTTGCGACTTGAGCAGAAGCCGGTCAGAGTGAATCCCCTTTTCCCGAATGAACAAATTCCGCATATTGGACATTTCCCCCCTCCCTGGTCCCTTCACCGGGGCAGCCGCGTATTCCACATTTCCTCCACGTTGGCAGCGGGGCGAAGGCGAGGAGGGCCCGCCCTTTTTGCCAGCAGTGAAATTGCAAGTCTGCTCCTGCTTCCCTTCACGGGTCAACTCTTTCCACGGGGACTCGGAGGGCGGGGGGTGCCTCCCTCCCGTCCAGGGTCACCCTGGAACAAACGGGCCGTTTTAACAGCGCGCACCGAATCCTGTCCCGTCGTGGCCCTGTGTGTAATGGTGAATCGGTTCTTCGTTTGGAACCGCAGAAACGATCACTTTAATGAAGCTCTGAAATGTTGTTGTTTTTTATTCAGTCTTGTTAGCCATTCTTTTTGAGGACTAAATGTTGAAGTTGTTTTACAACCTTTTTTTTTTACAAGCTTTTTTTCATCATTATAATTTAGTGGCAAAACATTTGCAACGAAAAGCACGTTTGAACAGACTTGATTTTAATGGTCTGTTTGATTTGAATGTTCTTGCCTGTACCCTAACACTTGTGCTGCAGGTTCAGTGGAAGTGTCTGCAAGGTTGAGTTTAAATGATCTCATTATGTTGGGAGTTTAAAAGTTGAACCTGTGTAACGGTCACCACATTTTCAGGGTGGCTGGCTTTCCTTTCTCTGGCGCCTTTCTGATTAAACAGAATTATTTCAGTTTTCGGCTGCACTCCTGATGTGTGGATGACCCCTACAGCAGTGGTCTCTGTCAGCAACCCCAACGCACTTCTGAACTGAATCGTCACCATTGGCTGACCCCACGTCCAGCTAAAACGGCCCTGAGAGGTCGCGTGTGAAAATAACCGTGCGCAGTGCCGACTTCAAGCAGGGGTTCGATTTGCAGCTTCACTGAAAATTGTGCAACGAAAATAAGTAGATATTTAAGACACTGACGTAAAGGTAGCCTGTGCTAAGTGGGTCAGCGCGTCATCTCTACCCCTCAACACAGATCAGTTGGCCATTATCATGACAACTCCAGCTACCTGACTGATGCCTTCACTCTGCCTGCGTGTGGCCATTTTGCGGAACATGCAGTCAGGCCCCTGCAGACTCATGCCTGTGGGTAAAACAGATGGGAGCCGGACTGCGTCGATATTGCAGAACTGCCTTTTTAAACCACCACCAGGTGCTTTGCAGTCTCGTGCAAAAAAAATGAGGCCCGGGCTGAATTTCCTGTTTACTGCTGGGAAACCTTTTAACGAAGCAGGTCATCACCGGTTCAGCTTTCGCGCGAAGAATAGAACGGCTGTCGTCGTGACATCAGGCAGTGGCTGGCGCTTTATGGGGCTGGAGACCGGTCGTGCCGGGATGACCCAGTTTGTCGGCGGAGCGGCGGTTTTGACGCAGCTTGCAGTACCCGGTCAGATCGGTCTGCACCCAGGGTTCGGCTCTCCGCCTTGAGGCTGCCTCTCCCTGCTTTTGATGGCTGTTGAAGCGTGCGGGGCGGGGCCGGCAGGTTGAATTGGCGCGCCCTCGCCCGCCACCGGGCCGGCTTCCCCTGCTCCCGGGTGAAGACGTGCTTGGTGGGGCGTTTCCTCGGTCTTTAACGTCAGCAGCGTCTCCGGGCGCGGAGCCCTCCTGCTGAACCCATTAGTTGGTTATTTTCCACACGAGTGTTTCTGTTTGGTGTCCCTGTTCTCCTCCTCACGCTCTGGCACACCTGGTCATCCTGTCCCTTTCATCCATGACCCCAAGAATGGCGTCGGAATATTCGCTGCTTATTTGATTATTTGAGCAGGTGCCCAGGGCGGCACCTGTAGTTTTCTGTTCTACCTTTAATCTGGAATGGCTTCTATAAATGGTCCAAGACGACCATATCAGGATTTAATTCTAGGACCAGGGCCTGGTGTGTGCTGGTAAAAGCTTTTGCTAAAACTTGTTAGTTTTCTTTTTTCAGGCTTATGACGGGTCCCTTTTCCTCTGTGTCCGCTGGCTATAGGATCGCTTCCTGGTCGTAACGTTGTTTTCACAGTCAACCCGTCTTGTTGACAGTCAAAGCGGCAGGTGAAGCGAAGAGTGGGCGACGGACACATCACGTCTGTGGTTCTGGCTTTTAAAGCTGCATTCCCAGTGTTGTGGACAGGCCTCAGACCTTGGCCGTGCTTCCACCGTGAAGAGCTGGGATTCTACACTGCCATTCATCACCATCGTTAAAGCCTGCGTGTTCCTCTCGGGGGCCAACCACAGTGGTTTGGACTGGCCTTTTATTTAAAACGCTCTTAAAGGAACAGTGTCTGTTTATGTGGAAAGGAGTGACAAACACAGGGAGTGTTTCTGATGTGCAATGCAGGCCACTCAAGCTAGTTCTGTAAACTTTTCTATGGAGGCTTCCCTGTGTGTGCAGATGCCCTGGAAAGCGTGCGTCCTGGCATGCGTATGGGTCTTAAAGCGCCGGTGCCCTCGGCTGTAGGTATCTTAGCGATTACGTTTCTCAGGCTTTCGGGCGTTTAAGTCCTATTTAGTTTTTATTGTTGGTCCCTGGGATGCCGTGGCGACGGAATTGCAACATGCACGGACGCGGGCCGAGTTGGCGTGAAAACACTCGCCACAGATTGTCGCTGTTCTGGTTCTCCTCCACCCATTCTTTGTTTGTTAACTGACAGATGGAAAGATAAAAACGCGTGCAAGTTGTCAGTGCGTAGCCTGTCCATAGACGCGCACCACTGGTAATTGATATGACGGTCTAACGCAGGCGGAGCGCGCGCGGCGGGGCTTTGGCTACCGCAGGCGAAGCGCGCGCGGCGGGGCTTTGGCTACCGCAGGCGAAGCGCGCGCGGCGGGGCTTTGGCTAACGCAGGCGATGCGCGCCTGCTCGTCTCCAGTCATTGGCCTGAGTAAAGGGTAAAGTGCTGTCCCCTCAGCTCAGTGGTTATAAAAAAAACAACCTGCACTTTTCGGCCTCCTCCCCCTTTTTGGACTACGTCTTTCAGGAAGTGATGACGCCCTTGCCGGGCTTGAGAACCACTGACCCATCATCACCTCATAACACGCCGGTGGTGCTGTTGGAACGTAATTGCTCCACATTTTTAATGCTGATTGGCCCGGGGGGGTGTGTGTGTGCGTGTGTGTGCTCGCGCGCAAACGCACAGGCCTGGTGTCGGTTGCCAGGAGACAGATGCAGAGTAACCTTATGAAATCGTTCCCTGTGGACAAACTGCTTATGTTTGCACACTAGGATAAGTGAGGCCTGCTACAGCTCTGTTCCTAATCATTCTCCTTGTTGTAGAAAACGCTACAGCTAAATGGGCATCGTTCCCCCCCCCCC